>ML283022.1:133277-146171 GCA_005239495.1 Nicotiana undulata
ATTAGGATTTCATCTGGTCTTTCATGTTTCTATGCTCCGGAGATATCACGCCGACTTCTCTCACGTAGTAGATTTCAGCACCATTCAGCTGGATGAGAGGTTGAGCTACGAGGAGGAGCCAATTGCTATTATTGACAAACATGATCGCCAGTTGAGATCCAAGAGAGTTTCTGTGGTAAAGGTCCAGAAGAGGGGCCAACCAGTCGAGGAGGAGACTTGGGAGTCCGAGGAGGACATGCGGAGCAGATATCCACACTTATTCAGCACTTCAGGTATGATTCTAGACTCGTTCGAGGACGAACATTTGTTTAAGAGGTGGAGAATGTAATGACCCGACCGGTCATTTTGCGTTTTAGGACCTCGTTCCCCTAAATGAGACTTCCCGTAGTTCTTTTTCTGACTTATGACTTGTGGGGATGGGTGGTTCGGGAATTGGAAGAGTTTAGAGTGGTATAGGAAAACTTAGTTCCTTAAGGTTGGCCTTTAAGGCCAAGCTTGACTTTGGTCAACGTTTTGAGTAAACGACCTCAAAATCGAGATTCGACGATTCCGATAGCTTCGTATGACGATTTCAAACTAGGGCGTATGTTCGGAACGAGTTTTGGATGACTTGGGAGTGTTTCGGCGCCTAATAGCGAAATAAGAGTTTTCTAAAGTTCAAATTGTGGTTTGGAACGTGTTTTTGTGTTATCAAGGTCCAAACGGAATTCTGAGAGAATAGTTCCTTCATGTCATTTGTGACTTGCTCGCAAAATTTTGGTGTCAATCCGAGTAGTATAGGTAGGATCGGCGCCTTGTTAACGAATTCAAGAACTTAAAGTTCTTAAGTTTGATTCTAGGGATTTTGAGGTGTGATTTTTAGTCTAAGCGTTGTTTTGGGTGTTTCGAAGGCTTGTGCAAGTCCGTATTATGATTTGGGACTTGTTGGTATATTTGGACGGGGGCTCGGGTGGGCCCAGATGCCACTCGGGCATCGAGCGAGGCTAAAAACCAGCAAAAATAGCTGCTGGTGCACCAGATCTGGTGCGACCGCACCTGCGGTGGCCCAGTCGCAAGTGCGAGACCGCTCATGCGGTCCCAGGTGAGGCTGCCAATTCTCGCAGGTGCGGATAAATATTTGCAGGAGTGGAGCCGCAGGTGCGGGTCCCTCTCCGCAGGTGCGAGCCCAGACCCCCTTGCCCATTTCCGTAGATGCGAGATTCATCTCGCAGATGCGAGGCCGCAGGTGCAGTCCTCGAGCTGCAGGTGCGAAAGACCTGTAGGAAGTGAGGTTCTTTAAAACACAGGAATGAACCATTTTACACCATTTTCTTTCCTCCATTGGCGACCTTGAGAGCTTGGAAAAGAGCCAAACGACCTAGGTACTGAAAGGTAAGTGATCTCTACCCTAATGTTAGTTTAATACATGAATTCCTAGGTATATTAACATCCTAATTAGTGTAAATCAAGGGTTAGAGTAAAAATCTAGGGCTTTATGAAAATTAGGGAATTACCCACTAACTAGCTATAAAATCATACAAAAATCATATATTAATGATCCTTAAGTTATGGGTAAGTGTTTCCTTCAAAAATGTTTGGAATCCGAGCATGTTGGTCCGGGGGTGTATTTTGGAATTTTTCAAAGTAAGTTGAAACAACTAAGTAAATAGGGGAATTTCATACTTTTGAGTACAAATTGATTTATTTATGCAACATTTGACTAGTTTCAAGTCCTTGGGAAACGAGTTTGGAGTTCTGGGCGCATTCTTGACCCGGAAAGTAGGCTCGGCACGAGGTGCGTCTCCTTTCTAACCTTGTAAGAGGGAATTTTGCCCATAGGTGATTATAAATGATTGCATGTCCTTATTTTGTGGGGGCTACGCACACACGAAGTGACGAGAGTCCGTGCGTAGCTACTATTATGCCTTGTCGGGTAGTTAGGATTCATAAGCACACTTTATGTGTTGTATCCGTGATCTTGCATGTGATTTAGGTAGTCTAGTATCCTCGGATTTCATATATGAAGGCCCAGGAGGTTATATTTCGAAGTTGGCATTATTGAACCCTTTTTCTACTAGTATCATCCCATGTTAAATTATCCAAAATCCTTGTTAATTATGTATATGTATGCGGGAACCCGTGTCGCATGTATGATTCGCGAGCGGGATAGCCCTAGTATTATGTTAACCGCGTCGCATATTCGATTCAAGAGCGGGGCAGATATATGCATCTATGGTTCGAGCCGTTCGACCCTCGGCAGTGCACATTTACTTTTTCACGTCGTATCGGCCGTACGTTCACGGCCTGCCATGTGTTTGATGATTTATGGGAAGTCCTATAATTGTATTTGTTAATTTTATGAAAAAGGGTAGGTTAAGTAGCTTGTATGCTATGGAAGTTGATACGTAAAGGTACTAGAGAACATTATTTGATGCTCCTTTATTTATTACTGTTCATTACTACTATTTCCGTTTAGTCTATATTTATTGTATGTTGTTTGTCCCTAGTTAGTATCACGTCGACCTCTCGTCACTACTTCTTCGAGGTTAGGCGGGATACTCACTAGGTATATATTTGTTTATGTACTCATTCTATGCTTTTGTACTTAATTGTACATGTTCTGAGGCTGGTGCATCTAGTTATTAGGTAGGAGCTCGATCCTGAGTTATATTTGGACTTGACTTCACGGTGAGCTGCTTCCCTTGAGGATCTTCAGCAGCGCTACGAAGTCTTCTTTTGTTCATTCCTGTCTAGTTATTCAGACAGTAGGACAATTTCTTTATCTTTTGCTATACTCTATTAGAATGCATGTAGACTTGTGCACTGGTTCCTGGCACACACGTAGTGATTACTTTATTTTTGGGTTGTAAATATTGGGTTACGATCCCTTATGGTTGATTCTGTCCAAGTCAGCCTAATTTTATCCGTTTTATTTAATGTTTTAAACTTAAAATTTGGCAAGTGTTGGAATGTTTATTCAAATTAAGAAATTTCACTATTAAATCAAGCGTTGGCTTGCCTGACCACGGTGTTGGGCGCCATCATGACATGAGTTAGGATTTTGGGTCGTGACAGCGGGTATCCCGAATCGACATGCGATATGATCCCATATAAAATTGATCACTTCTTTTTCCCTAACTTTTTCGAAGGCCTGTGCTTCAACCCATTTAGAGAAATAGTGAGTCATAAATAATATGAACTTAGCTTTACCTGGGGCCTATGTCAGAGGGACGGCGATGTCCATTCCTCATTTCTTGAATGGCCATAGGGATAGGACCGAGTGAAGTTGTTCGCCGGGTTGGTGGATCATCGGTGCAAACCTTTGACATTTATCGCATCTTCGAATGAACTCCTTAGAATCTTTTTTCATGATATCCCAATAATATCCTGCTCTGACGACCTTTCGAACTAGTGACTCGGCGCCAGAATGGTTCCCACAAGTGCCTTCATGGATTTCTCGCAGAACATAGTAAGTATCTCCCGATCCCAAGCATACTGCCAATGGGACATCGAACGATCTCCTGTATAGTGTTCCGTCTTCGTCTAGGGTGAATCCAGTGCCTTTAGTCCGTAAGGCCCTCGATTCTTTGGTCTCCGACGGTAGCTTCCCGTTCTTCAAGTATTCAATGTGTTTGTTTCTCTAGTCCCAAGTTAAGCTCGTAGATTTTATTTCAGCATGTCCTTCCTCAATTATGGACCTCGAGAGTTGGACGACAGTCCCCGAGCTGATCTCATCTTCTTCGATCGATGACCCCTAATTGGCAAGTGCATCGGCCTCAGTGTTCTGTTCTCGAGGTACATGTTGTAGAGTCTACTCTTTGAAGCGGTGCAAGGTTACCTGCAATTTGTCTTAGCACCTTTGCATCCTGTCCTCTCAAACTTCGAAGGTTCTGTTTGCCTGGTTAACTACCAGTAGGGAGTTGTATTTAGCTTCGAAGACTTACGCTCCCAAGCTTTAAGATAGCTCGAGACCTGCAATCATAGCCTCATACTCCGCTTCATTGTTAGTCAATTTGGCAGTTTTAAGGGATTGTCTAATAATATTGCTCGTAGGCGGTTTCAAAACAATACCGAGCCCGGACCATTTCACATTCGAGGCACCGTCCGTGAAGAGGGTCCATATCCCCGACGATGTACCCGATTTGAGTAGAAGTTCCTTTTCCACTTCGGGTACGAGATTTGGCGTAAAATCGACAATGAAGTTGTCACGACCCAAATCCTAACAGGCCTGGATGACGCCTATCGTGGAACTAGTCTAGCCAACCATCACATCACTATGCATTTGTTCGATTTATAATAAGGCACAGTTCAATAAAAACAGCAACGTAGCAGAATAATAATTCATTTAAGTTTTAGCGCCCCAATAATAGTCTAAATAACTCTAAACAAAACCTCCCAAGACTAGAGTCAACAAGGTCACGAGCATCTACGAAATAAAACTAACTCTACTAATGTCTTAAATAAAGAGGAATGAAATTCTAAACTGAATAAGGAAGGGGAATGAAGAAGCTGTGGACGCTGGACAGCTACCTCGAAATCCCGTAAAGCTGCTACTAATGAACAAGGCAGCTACTGCTCCAAATCGGTACCTGAATCTGTGCAC
Organism: Nicotiana undulata; assembly: GCA_005239495.1. Classification (NCBI taxonomy): domain Eukaryota; kingdom Viridiplantae; phylum Streptophyta; class Magnoliopsida; order Solanales; family Solanaceae; genus Nicotiana; species Nicotiana undulata. Next base: position 137,860 of record ML283022.1, read on the forward strand.
AGAGGCACATGGAGTCTTTATGAGTACGCCAATTCAGTAGTAATGAAAATAAATCACAGTCTGAGAATTATAAAACACACAATACAAATACATCAATTCACAAAACCAGTAAAACACCAAGTCACCATAAAATATTCATCAAGTACATAAGTTAAAAAACCAATTTCCCGAAATCCTTTGAAATAAGTATAATTTCAGTATATCTCAGTAAAACTCTCAATAAAAGCCAGTTTTAAAATCAAGGTGAATCATAGTTCGAAAACTCAGTAAAATTCATCAGAAATATGCCCCTCGGGCCATAATCATTTCTCGTAATAATTTCTTTCAGTATTAGACCATCAGGCAACCTTACAATCACTCTGCCCATCAGGAAACCTCACAGTCACTCTGCCCATCAAGCAACCTCACAGTCACTCTGCCCATCAGGCAACCTCACAATCACTCTGCCCATCAGGCAACTTCACAGTCACTCTGCCCATCAGGCAACCTCACAGTCACTCTGCCCATCAAGAAACCTCACAATCACTCAGCATAAGCCCCGCGGACATCACTAATTAGGTACCTGCGCTCACTGGGGGTGTGTACAGACTCCGGAGGGGTCCTACAGCCCAAGTGCTATAACAAGACACATCATGGTATAAATCACTCACAATATTGGCCAACAACCACACTCATATCATAACATCCTCACAATATAGGCCAACAGCCTTACTTAGTCAGACACTCTCAACTTTCCCTTCAGGCCATAAATATACCGAGTTCTCGACCCAAAACAGTGTTTCATTTTCAAGAAATAGTATCAAAATACTCTGAGTGTCAAAACAATTTCACACAAAAGACTGAGTGAAAAATCATAACATATTAGTGAGGAAAATAGTAAAAACATCCACAAAGGGGTAAACAGGTCGGCACTAGGCCCCAAACATGGATTACATCCCAAGTATATCAAAATATATCAATACTAATAAGCATAGGCTTAAAGATCAGTTTCGCAACTCAATAGTTGCCTAAGTAAGGAATATATCTCCAAAGTTTCAACCTTTGCATTTCAAAACCCGTGAAAGGGTGCATAGTCCGGGGTTTCATACCCTCTGGACAGGATTTAAAGACATTACTTACCTCAAACTAGCTCGGAAATTATTCCGCAATACGCTTAAGGATATGCTTAAGGAACAGATTCCAATTGAAAAGTATTGATTTTAAGCTCAAAACCCGAAATCGGTAAAAACCCGACCCCCAAACCATCATCCCGTAACTCAGAAATTTTTATACCAAAAGTTTCTTCGTCATCTCCTGAGTCCGTACATATAAAGAACGCTAAAATCGGAGTTTGTTTGACCCCTCAAATCATTCCCGAAAGGTCTCATAATCTCAAGCCCTAACCCCATCTTTTTCTACTGATTTTCATGAATTAAACACTGTGATTATGTTCCTTAATCACCTATAATCAAGTTTTAAGTTCCAAAATACTTACCTCTATGAAGAACGATGATTTTCCCTCTTCAAAATCGCCCCAAGAGCTTCTTCCCGTTCAAAAATGGTGTAAAAAGGGTTAATGGTCGCGGAGGGTTTATTTTTATACTACCCAGATATTTACTCTCCGCGATCGCGGTCAAACACACGCGATCGCACAGTACAATTTTCCCCTTCTCCGTGATCGCAGCACTGTGCACGCGATCGCACAGTGCATTGCTACCCCTCTCTCTCACGCGCTTAGGTCCTTGTGCGGTCGCACCCAGGCACACGCGATCGCACTGGGCCCCTCTCTCCTTCTCCACGATCGCATTACTTCTCACGCGATCACACAACAAAAAATGTGCTTGCCCCAAATTAACTCTCTGCGATCGCTTTACTTCTCACGGGATCACAATGAAGGAATTGATGTTGTGCAAAAACCAGAAAACCAGCAATTTATTCAAGTCCAAATGAGTCCGTTAATCACCCGAAATCAATCCTGAGCCCCTCGGGACCCCAACCAAATTTACCAACACATCCTATATGATCATTCGAACTTAGTTTCACTCACAAAACACTAAAAATAACATCAAAACACCAAAATCACATCGGATTCAAGCCTAAGAACTTTCAAAATTCTAAAATCCACCAACGATGCCAAAACTATCCAAAACAACTCCGATTGACCTGAAATTTTGCAGACATATCCAAAATGGCATTACAATCCTGTTCCAACTGTCGGAATTCCATTCCAACCCCGATAGCCTATTTTCCACTGACAACCGGAAATCGCCAAAAACTAACTTTCGCCAATTCAAACCTAATTCTACATCGGACATCACAAATTTATTCTGAACACACTCCTAAGTCCCAAATAACCTAACGAAGCTATCCGAGCCATTAAATCTGCATTCCGAGGTCGTTTACCAATAAGTCAACTCTCTGTTGACTTTTCCAACTATAAAGCTATTTTTAAGGACTAAGTGACTAATTTCCCATTATAACCATTCCGATTTCAAGCCTACCAATTCTAACACATCAATAAGAGTTAAGCCAAGCTATGACAAGGAAATAACAGTAATTATAATACAAATTCTATGGAACGACAGGCCGGGTCGTTACATTCTCCCCCACTTAAACACATGTTCGTCCTCGAACGTTCCTAGAGTTGTTCCAAACACCACAAAAATTATTGTGTAACCTACCATGCACATATTCAGAGGTGATTAAATGTCACCTTACCCCTTATAGGTCTAATAACACAACACAGTTGAAATTTCGAAGTCCGATCTTGACCCATAAACCTTAGAACTAAATTTCCACTTCTGAAATGATTTATAAGTTCTAATCCCACAACTATAAGATGAAATAGTATGAACACGTTGTATCAAGCCATATCCGCAACACAAGATGAAATCACATAATATACCGCATGAATCAACACTTATAGCGATGACTCATAATCCTAATCGTTTCTCATAACAACCCAACACCGGTAAATAACCTCTTATCAAACAAAGCCTTGCTTTAACACCTTCATATGGTGCTGATGATGAAAGAAACACGTAGAAACTAGCAACCATTCACCCCATCAACATCAATACCCTCCAGAGCCATAACTTGTGCAACTCGTGCACTCAATAACAACATCCTAAGAGCTCAATTCATAAAATAGAGAAGACTCACATGGGAGGACTATCCTGCATTTACTCTTGCCATTACTACATCATGCTAAAAGCCTGATACATATCGTGAAACCATACCACACAAATCCGACACCAAGGATCATACCTTTACCTAACTGAGCTGCAAAGCGTGATCCCATCCAACCGCTGGACCACATGACATACTCCAAGCCACCTTTCTCAAAATCAATAACCATGCGAAATTCGACATCAATTAATCAAAGTGCATTTCCATAACCATGGGGAAATCGGAAGATACCGTGACACCCGAACCATAAAGAACATAACCAATACGTCTTAATCCTGCAATACCCATACTGGCCTACCAATAACTCTAAGTCAACTCTGGTCACCCACAACAAGTAGATAACTCTCCGAACATTCATAACGACTGAATCATGACATATACTAACACATGACTAGCTTTGCTCGCATCCTCGTAGTTCACAACTACAATGTTCATGAAAACTCCCAGTCTCAAAAATCCATGAGGCGCACCAATTACCATATCTGATCCCAATTCCACCACTCGAATATATAACATGTCTCTAATACTCAATCATTACATGGGGATACTCCTATAATTCTTCTGTGCCACCAACAAACTTGTATATTGGCAGTCGATCCAATAAGAGAGAGCCATAACACCAATGATGCACCCTTACTCAAACACATTGTCCTTTATGAATGTATACTCTCATCCAGCCACCCAATAGTGGTATCATTTACCTAATCCCAGTTCTAACCTTCCTTCCAGAACTGAACCGTGACCTCACATATGCCAATCTCCACTATACACAAAATACCGCATACGCCATGCAATCCTATGATAAATATGAGAACTTCATGCTCCCTTCCGAGCCACAAACAACTACATACCCTACTAGCCAAGAACTTTTCATTGATCCCCTTTAGAAGAAAAATCACTATACATCACATGGCCCTCACGCCAGTAGAAAATATACATCTCCAACCGTGGTAGAAACCATCAAGAACTCCCGAATCACATTTGTACAACACCAAACCGCCAGGATTGAATCCTTCTAACTCAACTAAGCTACGCATGCCACCAAATTCCAAGAGAATTGCTAAGAAATGCCTGTAATAACTCATTACTTCATAACACCCACAAAACTAATCATATCCCTCATTGTTTATCATGCCGACCCGACCTACTACCAAGTTGTCCTATTTATTCAAGTTCCTTCTGACTTACCTTCGAACTGATACTTTTCTTTCCATAATACCGCAATTCTCAATCCCGACTCACCGCGCGAAACCCGAGCATAAAATATACCGTTTAACGCTCATAAGCCGCTGAATACTCCCTCGATTATCCCCAAATGCACCACATTGGAAATACTTACCCTGAAGAGGCTTCCTGCGAATTTAAAGTCATTACCTTCACTTTCCTGATAGTGATGGATAGAATCCATGATAATGCAAATACACCACAAGCCTTGACACCTTCCCCGTAAATCTCAGTTCTAGCCCTTCTCACACCTTGAAGATCCTCGATCGCTACATATAACCTTGAATCCGTCTGAACCATTCTCGAACATCATTTACTCTACGCAATTTCAATTACACTAACCAAGTAAACAGAACGGCCTGACCCCGCTTGCAATCCACATACTAGGAAAGTAATCCACCCATTGAAGCAACAAGCAAACACATACACCACACACACTACACCTTCAAGCACAACTCAATCATTCAACAAATTCCATTACCTATAAGGTACATTAAAACCTGTATCGAAGAATTTCCTGTTACTCGAGCCATTCTCAAATTCCACCTTTGCAGGCAATAACTGATTCACCAACATACCTCGAACCGAAACCAATACAACACATAATCGCGTAATCAACTTATTAATAATGGACTCCCCCACTTGGCTTAAAGCCAAGGATCAAGACAAACAATAACTCACGATGCCCACACATTATCACTGCCACCACACTGTGGTGAGGTTCACCTAAATCCTCCATAAGCTTATATGGCCCAAACCATCTAACACTCGAATCAAATGCAAATCTCGCATCCACCACTATAATGGTCATGCCAACTCCCACAAACGAGCTAAACTCAAATCACAACATACATCATCTACTGGTAGAAAAGAACTTGCTACAGATAAACATAAGGGTCACACACAGGACAACCCGCAGGAGATACTCCTGCCTGCTTAGCCTCAACTGATATCTCTCTATACACTTCCGAAGATCATATTTATTACTCAATCGCTTTACCCTCCTACATCAGAACACAACTAATGCTTGCCCTTAAGACATCACAATAAGCGGTATAAAAACCTGAAGTTGATGGCAATACTAACACTGGAGCCGTGGTCGAGGAATCTTGAGCTTCTAGAAGCTCTACTCACACTTGTCTGACCACATGGATACCTTCACTGGACACCACGTGTCCCAAAAATGCTACTGAACTGAGCCAAAACTTCACACTTGGAGAACTTCGCACAAAGCTTCTCCTCCCTATATCCTTGTGATACCATCATCAAATGCCGAGTATGCTATCTCTGGCCACGTGAGTACGACAGGATGCCATCAATAAATACAATAACAAAGGAGTTATAACACGGATGAATACACCGACAATCAAATACATAGACGCTGCTGGGGCATTGGTCAGCTCAAAAGACATCACAGGAACTCAGAACATAGCAGGGAAACCCACTTCACTCCACAACTAAACTACACGAGAGGTACTTCAATAGTCATAACTCGAAGCCATATTCTAACTCAATACAGAAGTCAAATAATCAATGGTTGTTGCCACATCTCCTGTCAATTCATTTTGGTCACAATCAAACAACCTGAATACATCTAACTATCCGATCACACTCACCATATAGCCATCTAGTCACAAAGTTCCATAAATAAGGACACAAACGGACATATAAGTCCCCAAACACATGTGCTCACCTAAATGAAATCTCAACACTCAAGCCACAAACAAAATCCAGCCTCGAGTCCTTCTGACTGGCCCATTATTAACATGTTAAAAATCACATCTCACTCATGGAAGTCATAAGCCGCCGACGCACAACTGATACCAAGCGCTCATGTGCGCATTCGAATACATGAAAGGAATTCAAAGAGTTACACTTTTGGCTGAATAAATGGATTCGCACGATAAGAATTCAAGAATGTGGAATGTTTCCTAAGGGTTCTGAAGCCTCTCGAATATAAGTACAGATGTCTCTGTACCGATACACAAGACCTCCCAAGACTGGAGTCAACAAGGTCGAGCATTTACAAAATAAAACTAACTCTACTAATGTCTTAAATAAAGTCTAGGAATGAAATTCTAAACTGAATAAGGAAGGGAAATGAAGAAGCTGTGGACGCTAGACAACTACCTCAAAATCTCGTAAAGCTGCTGCTAACGAACAAGGCAGCTACTGCTCCAAATCGGTACCTGAATATGTGCACAGAGGCACATGGAGTATTTATGAGTACGCCAACTCAGTAGTAATGAAAATAAATCATAGTCTGAGAATTATAAAACACACAGTACAGATACACCAATTCACAAAACCTGTAAAACACCAAGTCACCATAAAATATTCATCAAGTACATAAGTTCAAAAACCAATTTCCCGAAATCCTTTGAAATAAGTATAATTTCAGTATATCTCAGTAAAACTCTCAATAAAATCCAGTTCGAAAATCAAGGTAAGTCATAGCTCGAAAACTCAGTAAAGATCATCAGAAATCTGCCCCTCGGGCCATAATCATTTCTCGTAACAATTTCTTTCAGTATTAGCCCATCAGGAAACCTCACAATCACTCTGCCCATCGGGCAACCTCACAGTTACTCTGCCCATCAGGCAACCTCACAGTCACTCTGCCCATCAGGCAACCTCACAATCACTCTGCCTATCAGGCAACCTCACAATCACTCTGCCTATCAGGCAACCTCACAGTCACTCTGCGTATTTGGCAACCTCTCAATCACTCTGCATAAGCCCCCCCGGGCATCACTCATTAGGTACCTGCGCTCACTAGGGGTGTGTACAGACTCCGAAGGGGTTCCTACAGCCCAAGCGCTATAACAAGCCACATCATGGCATAAATCACTCACAATATTGGCCAGCAGCCACACTCATATCATAACATCCTCACAATATAGGCCAGCAACCTCACTTAGTCAGACAATCTCAACTTGCCCTTCAAGACATAAATATACCGGGTTCTCGACCTAAAATAGTGTTCCATTTTCAAGAAATAGTATCAAAATACTCTGAGTGTCAAAATAATTTCACAGAAAATACTGAGTGAAAAATCATAACATATTAGTGAGGAAAATAGTAAAAACATCCCCAAAGGGGTAAACATATCGGCACTAGGCCCGAAACATGGCTTACAGCCCAAGTATATCAATACTAATAAGAATAGGCTTAAAAATCGGTTTCGCAACTCAATAGTTGCCTAAGTAAGGAATATATCTCCAAAGTTTCAACCTTTGCATTTCAAAACCCGTGAAAGGGTGAATAGTCCGGGGTTTCATACCCTCAGGACAGGATTTAAAGACATTACTTACCTCAAACTAGCCCGGAAACTATTCCGCAATATGCTCTCCTCTCGTATCAACCTCTGAGCGCTCCAAATCTATAAAAATCTGACCTTTATCATCAAATTATGCTTAAGGAACGAATTCCGTGTGATGACCCAAAAAGGGGTCATCTTATGTGCATCTAATTTGGACTGTGTTCTAAGGCCCGAAAGCCTCCATTAATCTCACCTCGATGTGCGTGCACAGCCCAGACGCGTAGCCGGGAAGCCTTTGTGTGGAAAAAAACTTGATTAAGAGTTAAATTTGTGATAATTAATTGAATAAAGTTGACTTTGGTCAACATTTTTGGTAAACGGACCCGGATCCGTAGGAAAATATGGGACTTGGGTGTATGCCCGGAATCGAATTCCGAAGACCCAAGTTCGAGAAATGAATTTTTAAAGAAAATTATTTTATGAAAATATTAAAGGCTTATGAAAATGAACCTTGATGTGAAACCTGTGCTGTCGGGCCCGTATTATGATTTCGGAGCCCGGAACAGTTTCAATATGTGTTATATAAGTTATCTGAAAAATTTGGTGTAAAACGGACTTGATTTGATTGGTTTCGGATAAAATGAGGAAAAATTGGAGT
>ML283023.1:0-36464 GCA_005239495.1 Nicotiana undulata
AATTCACGAAGTGGGCTATTTATAGGTCTACCCAGCAGTTTCCGCACCTGCGACCTTTGGATCTCAAGTGCGGACTCGCACCTACGGGAAAAGGGTCGCTCATGCGGAAAAAGGCCTGGGCACTAGGGGGAATTCTCGCACCTGCGGACTTTGGATCGCAGGTGTGGACTCGCACCTGCGGGAAATTGGCCGCACCTGCGATGGCCTGGCCCTGGGGAATGCTCGCGCCTGCGGAGCCTGGTCCGCTCCTGCGGAGCCGCTCTTGCGGAATAAAGGCCGCTCCTGCGGAAGGAGCCGCGCTTGCGATTGGTTTTCTGCTGGTGCGAGCCTCGCGCCTGCGGCTCATGGACCGCAGGTGCGGTCACACCAGAAAATTCCCACCAGCTGTGCAACTGCTGGTTTTTGACCCCGATCGGGGTCCCCATCACATGAAATCCTGAATTCCAATTCACGTGCCGAAATACTCCCGGGTCATCAGAAACTCGAGGTGAACACACTCCCAAGTCCGAAATCATCATCCGGAGCTGCTGGAGCTATCAGAACTCGATTCCGAGGTCGTTTGCTCAAAAAGCTGCTCGGAACCAAAATTAGCCAAATAGGCTAGCCTTCAGGAACCAAGTGTTCCTGAACTGGCCAAAACACTTCTGAATCTCGAACTACCTGCCCACACACGTCATAAGGTACGAGTAGCCGCTGTGGAAAGAGTCATTCACGGGAACGGAGTCCCAATACACAAAATGACCGGCTGGGTCGTTACACCACGTGTAAGGGGAACTTGAGACTTTTGTGATAATTACTATATGACTCATGAGAATAAATTACAGTTTTATATAATTGATAGCTTCATGCCTTAGTGATTTTCATGACTACTCTTCTTGTCTAGATTTATGTAATCATATTATTGGTTATTGACCCTAGTAAGTATCACGTCTACTTCTCGTCACTACTTCTTCGAGTTTAGACGGGATACTCACTGGGTACATATTTGTTTATATGTACTCATGCTACACTTCTGTACTTAATTGTACATGTTCTGAGGTTGTTGCACTTGTTCACCATTTGGGTGTTCGTCGCTGAGAGTACTATCGGGATTTGACTACACGGTAAGCTGCTCTTCTTGGCATTTTCCCCAGCAACACTATGGAGTTTCCATTATTGTTGAACATCCTGTCTACCCTTCCAGACAGTTGTACATCTATCTTGTGTATTTTTTTGTATATTCCACTAGCCGCCTGTGGACTTGTGACACTAGGTCTTGGCACACGTAGTTGATTCACTAGTATTATGCTACTCTGTTTTATGCTGGCAGCCGTTTGTTTTGTTACTTTAAATTACATTGCGTCACTTCCTCACTTTCATTTAAGGACTGCTTAAATTAAAACTAGATAAGTATTTAAACACCTCGTTTGTTTAAGTAATTTCGTTAGTAACTAGTGTTGGCTTGCCTGACTCCAGTGTTGGGAGCCATCACGACCTGAGTAGGAATTTGGGTCGTGACATATATATATTGGTTTATCAATTCATTAATTATTCGTACGTAGTAATGTATATTGATCATCAATTACAATATAATTTATGCGTGTGTATGAAATTACTCATATATTTAAATATAACTTAAAACCTTACTTTACATAGATGATATTATAATCTATTAAAATTACTTACCTAGTTAATAATTATTTATAATAATTTTAGTTAAATAAAATAAATATTTATAGCTAATAATAATTTTTTATAGCTTAGAATATTTAAATACCAAAAAAAGAAAAGAAAACTATTTTTTTTATTTTTAAAATAGCGACCAAGTTTGGTCGCTAATTTTGGTCAAACGGACAAAACTAATTTAGAGACCAAAAATAGCGACCAACTTTGGTCGCTATTCTTAAAAACAGAGACAAAAAATGGGTCCCCCTCCCCCCCCCCATTTTTCATATTTTCTCCCCAAAATTTCCCCAACCCTCTCTTTCCCTCCCCTTCTCACTTGACCACTCCCCTCGCCGGACCTTGCTGCCGCCGGACCACTGCTGCCGCCGGAGGACTGCTGTCGCCGCCTTGACTAGCCGAAAACTGCCCCCCTCCCTCTCTCTCTCTCCTCCTCCACCTAAAAACAAGGTTTTGAATTATTTCTAGTATTTGTTTCAATTATTTCAACATTGTAGTTTATTGTTTCAATTAGTATTTCAATGTGTTTGAACATTGTATTTTATTAAGGATTAGGGTTTAGGTCTTGTTTTAATTAGTGTTGTTAATTAATTTTATTAACTAATTAGTTTAATTAGTGTTGAATTGAAATTTTAGGATATGAATTGAAATTTTTGTGTATGAATTAAAATTTTAGGATATGAATTGAACCTTTAGGATATGAATTGAGCCTTTAGGATATGAATTGAACTTTTAGGATATGAATTGAAATTTTTGGATATGAATTGAAATTTTTTGATATGATATGAACCTTTAAGATATGAATTGAGCATTTAGGATATGAATTGCACTTTTAGGATATGAATTAAAAATTTTGGATATGAATTGAACTTTTAGGATATGATATGAACCTTTAGGATATGAATTTAGCCTTTAGGATATAAATTAAACTTTTAGGATATGAATTGGACTTTAGTCTATTTATTTGAATTTTAGTTTATAAATTGAAAATTTTGGATATGAATTGAAATTTTAATTTATGAATTGAACCTTTTTTTATATGAATTGAATTTTTTGTGCATGAATTGAAATTTTAGGATATGAATTAAACTTTTAGAATATGAGTTGAACCTTTAGGATATGAGTTGAACTTTTAGAAATGAGTTGAACCTTTAGGATATGGAATTAATTAACTAAAAAAAGATTAGGATATGAATTAATTAAATTAAGTTGTTCTTGTTTCATTTGTATAGATGGAACATCGTACTTGGATGTACAATAAGAATTATCCTAATCGGCGGGGATTGCGGGAGAATTTTGTAGAAGGGGTTGATGACTTTATTAGACATGCAATGGAACTTCCACCATACCAAAGTGAAGGATTAATTAGGTGCCCTTGTGTTAGGTGCGACTGTATGAGGTTTGAAAAACCGGAGGAAGTTAAACTTCATCTTTATAGGAAGGGGTTTCTAACGAATTACTTTGTGTGGACTAATCATGGAGAGTCCGATGGTTGCAATGGGAGATTTCATAACATGGTTGCGGATGAAAGTAGTAGGTCAGTGGAGAATACAAATCGTGGTTTTGATGACCCAAAAAAGGGTCATCTTATGTGCATCTAATTTTGACTGTGTTTCGAGGCCCCAAAAGCCTCCAGTAATCTCACTTCGATGTGCGTGCGTAGCCGGAAAGCCTTTATGTGAAAACTTGATTGAGAGTTAAATGTTTGATAAATTAATTAAATAAAGTTGACTTTGGTCAACATTTTTGGTAAACGGACCCGGATCCGTGATTGGACGGTCCCGGAATGTCCGTAGGAAAATATGGGACTTGGGCGTATGCCCGGAATCGAATTCCGAGGACCCAAGTCCGAGAAATGAATTTTCAAAGAAAATTGTTTTATAAAAATATTAAAGGCTTATGAAAATGAACCTTGATGTGAAATCTGTGCTGCCGGGCCCGTATTATGATTTTGGCACTCGGAACAGGTTCAATATATGTTATATAAGCTATCTACGAAATTTGATAAGAAACGGATTTGATTTGATTGGTTTCGGATCAAAACGAGGAAAATTGGAGTTAATGAAGTTTTGAGGTTTTTAAAGAATTTGAAATTTGGCTTGAAAGGTGATTTTGTGTTCCCGAGGTTCGAATGAAATTCCGAGACCGGGAATAGTTCCGTCATGTCATTTGTAACTTGTCTGCAAAATTTGAAGTCATTCCGAGTAGTTTAGGCCGGTTCGGCGCATTGAAGTGAATTCTAGAATTTCAAGTTCTTAGTTTTGATTCAATTTGATTTTGGGGTTGAATTTTGAGTTTCGTTGTTGTTTTCCATGTTCCGGGAGTTCGAGTGAGTCCGTATTATGAATACAGACTTATTGGTATATTTGGACGCGGGCTCGGGTGGGCCTAGGTGCTTCCCGGACCCCGCACGGGGCCAAAAACCAGCAAAATCCACTGATGGTGTGGCTGCTTCTGGTGTGACCGCACCTGCGGTCTCCTAGTCGCAGGTGCGACCCCCATCGCAGGCGCGACCCTTCTTCCGCAGGAGCGGGACCGCTGGTGCGGACTCCATCTCTGCAGGCGCGATGCCAGGGTCCCAAGCCCTTTTCCGCAGGGGCGGTGATTTTCTCGCAGGTGCGGGACCGCACTTGCGGTCCCAAGGTCGCAGGTGCGGAAATCACTGTTGCCAGGCCCTTTTAATTGTCCAAATTACGGGTTTCCTGCATTTTTACCCACCATCAACTTCCATTAGAGAGCATCCAAGTTTGGGAAGCACCTCCCACGACCACCCACTGTAAGAGGTAAGTTAAACCTCCTAATCTTCTAGCTTTAACATTAATTCCTAGTTAAATTCACTACTAAATCATCTAAAAATCATAGAATTAGGTAGAAATTTTAGGGTTCTTGAGGATTTGTAACTTTCCATTTTAGGCCACGAATTCAAGTAGAAAGCACACCTTAGTGATCCTTAGGCTATGGGTGAGTGATCCGTTCGAGAATTTTCGAAATTCGATCATGAGAGACCGCGGTTGGAAATTGGGAATTCGTCAAGAATAGCGATTTTATTGAATAACTAGGATAATTTCTCACATTGTGCATGCATTGATCTAATTTCACACCTTTTGACTAGTTGCGAGTCCTCGGGTATAGAGTTCGGAGTTTCGGGCGCAATTGTGGTCCGAGGGGTAGATTCGACACGAGGTGAGTCTCCTTTCTAACCTTGTAAGAGGGAATTGTCCCCATAGGTGATGTATATGCTATGTGTAAATTGTTTGGGGGCTACGTACGCGCCAAGTGACGAGAGTCCGTACGTAGCGGCTATTATTGTTATGTCCGGGTAGTTAGGCCCACATCATGCCTTGTATGCTTTCTCGTAATGCCTTATATGCTTTTCTCGTAATGCCTGATATGTTTTCCTTGTAATGCTTTATATGATTTATTGTGACGCCATATGTACTATGAGATTATGTTTTGTATAGTATTGTTCCTCTGAGGCTTTATGGAAAATTGTTGAATGGCAAGGAATTTGTTATGGAAAGTAAGTATTGTAAGATATTGGGATCGGGCCGTACGCCACGGCAGGTTTGAGAGTGATTATGTCTATATGGGATCGGGCCGTACGCCACGGCAGAGTTGAAAAGAAATTGTGAAATACATGGGAGCGGGCCCTACGCCACGACAGTGTTGAAAGTAATTGAAAATATATGGGATCGGGCCGTACGCCACGACAGAGTTGAAAAGAAATTGTGAAATACATTGGAGCGGGCCGTACGCCACGGCAGTGTTGAAAGTAATTGAAAATATATGGGATTGGGCCGTACGCCACGACAGAGTTGAAAAGAAATTGTGAAATACATTGGAGCGGGCCGTACGCCACGGCAGTGTTGAAAGTAATTGAAAATATATGGGATTGGGCCGTACGCCACGACAGAGTTGAAAAGAAATTGTGAAATATATGGGAGCGGGACGTACTCCACAACAGTGTTGAAAGTAATTGAATATATATGGGATTGGGCCGTACGCCACAACAGTGTTGAGAAATTATGAAATATATGGGATCGGGCCGTTCGCCACGACAGTGTTGAAAAGAAATTGAAATGAATATGGGATCAGGGCGTGCGCCACGGCGAGTGTAGAAGGTACCTTATGGGAGCAGGCCGTACGCCACGGCGGATCTAAGAATTTGTGATTATTGTTTCGTTCGGTGGTCTTACCTTGAAAGTGCTTTATTGTTTAGTTCATAAATTGTTTGAATTTTTTTTATATATACTTGTTGCTTATTTCCCTGACATGCCTATTGTATTTCATCACATTCTATCATATGTTATCACTGCTGGACCTTAGTGAGTATCGGGTTGACCTCTCGTCACTACTTCTTCGAGTTTAGGCGGGATACTCACTGGGTACATATTTATTTAATATGTACTCATGCTGCACTTTCTTTTCTTTTTTGTACTTGACTGTACAGGTCCAGAGGCTGGCACGTCTGGCTATCAGGTCGGTGCTAGATATTGATAGCGTGGTCATTCTTCACGGTGAGCTGCTTTCATGGCGACTTCCTAGAAGCACCCTGGAGCTCTTTTGTTATATTTCTCTGTCCATTTCATTCAGACGGAGACTCTGTATATATATTTTAGTCATTGTATATTTAGTAGTTGCCCATGACACTCGTGACACTAGTTCCTGGCACACACGCGTAGTGTATATATATATCTTTTGGGTTCGGGTTGTACAGGCATGTGTATGTTTTATTTCGGCTTTATATCGGCTTTATATTTCGGTATCACCTAGTGTAATTTGTGTTGGCTTGCCTAACCCCGTTGTTGGGCGCCATCACGACTCGGATTAGGATTCTGGGTCGTGACAGTGATTCTAGAATGCATGACATGATTGCATCCTGGTGAGCCCAATGAAAATGTTGAACAAACCCCTAATGATGACGCAAAACGTTTTTTTGAACAGTTAGAGGAAGCTAGTCGTCCATTAAAGGAAGCAAGTCCGCACTCTGAGCTGTCTGTTGCAGTTAGATTACTAAGTATAAAATCTGATTGGAATATTTCTCAAGTGGCCATGGACTCTTTCATTGACCTTATGAGTGAACTAGCTGACCCTAATATCAACTAACCTGGTGGTTTCTATAAGGCAAAAAGATCGGTTTCTAAGTTAGGACTTTTGTCAATGAGAATTGATTGTTGTGAAGACGGTTGCATGTTATATAATAAAGACGATGCAAATTTAAACAGTTGTAAATTTTGGGACAAGCCTCGTTTCAAGAGGCTTTCCAGCGGGAATATGGTCGCTATCAAGGCGATGCATTATTTACCTCTTATACCTAGGTTAAAGAGGTTATATGCTTCGATGAGTCCTGCTTCTCATATGAGATGGAACTTCTAAAATAGAAGACCACCTGGTGTTATGTGTCATCCTTCAGATGGAGAAACTTGGAAGAACTTTGATAGGACATATCCAGATTTTGCTAGTGAACCGAGGAACATTCGGTTAGGTCTGTGTGCGAATGGCTTCACGCCTTTTTCTATAACTGCGACACCATATTCATGCTGGCCTATCTTTCTTACACCTTATAATCTACCACCCGAGTTGTGCATGACTAGTCCATATATAATCTTAATTTGTATTATCCCCGGTCCACGTAATCTGAAAAGTTTGATTGATGTATATTTGAAACCTTTGATTGATGAGCTAAAACAATTGTGGTACGATGGTGTTGAAACATATGACATATCAACCAAGCAGAATTTCAATTTGCGTGCTAATTTAATGTGGACAATTAACGATTTTCCTGCGTATAGAATGTTGTCTGGGTGGATGACTGCTGGTAAGCTAGTTTATACTTACCGCATGGAATATAGTAAAGCGTTCACTTTGAAACATGGCCGAAAGCAATCATGGTTTGATTGTCATCGTCAATTTTTGCCTCCTGATCATGAGTTTAGAAGGATGAAAATGCATTCAAAAAGCATAAAATGGAGTATGATTCTCCACCTCCGATACTATCAGGTGAGGAAATTTGGGAGAGGGTCCAGAACTTCAGTAAAGTTACTGAAATTCCACCTTATAAATTCCCCGGATACGGTGTTACTCATAATTGGACGAANGAAGGTTAGAATGGACTTACAAGAATATTGCAGGCAACCTGAATTATACTTACAGACAGAAAATAATGGTAAGATATTCAAGCCCAAAGCAAGTTACACATTCACTTTGGAGGAAATACGACAAATTTGTGATTGGGTAACGAAATTGAATATGCCTGAGGGTTATGCATCGAATCTTGGAAAAAAAGTTGATATGGAGGTAGGGAAGTTGAGCCATTTGAAAAGTCATGACTGTCATGTTTTCATGGAGACCTTAGTGCCTATTGCATTTTGTGGTTTGCCTGAAAGAATCTGGAAACCCATCACAGAGATTAGTTTGTTTTTCAAAGACTTGTGTTCTTCCACATTAAGGGAAGAAAACCTACTCCGGATGGATCAGAACATTCGTGTAAGATATAATAAGATGGAAAAGATATTTCCATGTGGTTGTTTTGATGTGATGGAACACCTTCCAATCCACCTTGTACACGAGGCACACCTTGGAGGGCATGTTCAATACAGATGGATGTATCCTTTTGAGAGGTAATATTATAAGTTTCATGTAATTTTCTATTTTATTTGAATGTTCTTGGCTAACCTGAAATTATGTAGGACAATTGGCAAATGCAAACAATTTGTTAAGAAGAGTAATATGATTGAAGGATCTATATGCGAAGCTTCTCTTGCAAAGGAAACTTCTCATTTTTTCTCTTATTATTTTGAGAGTAAGGTGAGATGTGCTAGGAATAAGCCCAATAGGAACACAGTCAAATGTGTGAATGATCCATTATATCTGCCAGTGTCCATATTCAATCAACCAGGCCGATGTTCTAAGGATGTTAGAAAGAGAAGTTTGAGTGACATGGAGTACAAGTCAGCTACACTTTATGTATTACTAAATTGTCCCGAAGCTGTACCATTTCTCGAGTAAGTATTGATTTAGTAGTTATCAAAATATAAAATTTAATGTGATTACATCTCAATGCAAGTACTAAAAATATTTGATGTGTCACAGTCATTTCGTGGGTCAATTTGGCCATGATGCTGTATATACGGGATTTGATACGTGGTTCAAACAATTTGTAAGTTTATCCATATAATATTCTAACACTATGTAGGTAAACAATGTTTGGAAGTTACGCTAACTTATGAATTTTTTAACAATATGTAGGTAAATGATCCAAAGAATGTGTAAATCAATTTTTGAAAGATATATCTTGGGGACCTGGGCTTCAGGTCACAACAATGTCTAAGTACGTTGTGAATGGTTATAAGTTTCATACAGAGGATTGCTCTAAAAATAAAAATAGCAACAACAGTGGGGTGTGGGTTCAAGGAGGTGATGGCAACCAAGTTGGAGATATTGATTATTATGGTGTGCTCAAAGAAATAATTGAACTAGAATATTCAGGTTGGCCATATAAGAAATTAATACTCTTTAGATGCAAATGGTTTGACCCACATCCAACAAGAGGTACAAGAGTACAAAACCAATACAACATAATTGAGGTTAATCATACGAGGGAGTATGATCACTATGATCCTTTCATAATTGCACATAATGTTAGGCAAGTGTATTATGCTCCTTATCTATTGCGGTGGAATAAGTTTGATTGGTGGATTGTAATTAAAACTAAGCATGTAGGTAGGGTGGAAGTAGAGATTGTGTTAGATGTTGCTTATCAAAACAATATCTGCAGTGTTCACCAAATAGTGGATGAACTTTTAGAAAATGATTTGGAACATCCTGCACACATATTGGAAGAAGTTGATATAGATGAAGTAACAATTATAGAAAAATGAGGAAGAAGAATCAACTGATGAAGCTCAAACTAGTGAGGAAGATGAATTCTCGGACGAGGAACAATACGTCGATGAGCTTTAAAAAGTTGGTTTCTTTAATAACTCTCATTTTATAGCTAGTTTCTTATATGTTTCAATCTAAATATGTATTATATTATGCAGATGACAGGCAAGGGTCGAGGTAACGATGACCCTCGTGGTTCTCGGGGTCGAGGAAAGTCTAGGAAGGGAAAGAGGAGAGTAGAAGATAATCCTCCATATTTTCCACCCTCTTCAGAGATGTCATTGCTTGCGCCTATGTCTTATCCTCCACCCGATGGCTATTATGAGGCGCCACAGCATTACCAGCCCTACATCTTTGTGCAGACACTGGGTCTTTCATCACAAGGCCATAGGACTGCACGTCTGTCATACAGTCCAGCTGCCTCACGACAACATAGATCACATCCATCCATGTCACAACCACGGGGGTCACAGCCACTGGGGTCACATCCATCAGTATCACATCCGCTTGCGGTCGATCCAGCTATGTCGCAGTCACAGGGATCACAGCCATCTTCATCAGCGACTCCATCTATTTCAGGCCTTCACCTGCAAGATAGTAGCTCTGACCCCCTACACCTTCCACACATGCCTCTAATGTACAAGTTTCGGACGATGATGCTGATGATGACGAGGAGGTGCAGTATGATCAGTATGGAAGGATCATCATAGTCCCTGAGGGTGATGGGTAAGAGTAATTTATTATTTTTATGTTTATTGTTTTGTACAGTTTATACTAAGATATTAATGTGTTTTTTTTGTTAAATGTCAGGTTCATCCCGAGTAATATTACAACGAGGATAATCACCAAAGCCACCAGAAAGCTTTATGATGCCCCTTATACGAGTTGGAGTGAATTCTCATTCTCGCTTAAGGAGCAAAATTCAATGAATTTAAGGTATAAATGTTCTTTTAAGCAGTATAATTATTTATATTTATGATATTTCCATATAATATTTAACTTTTGAAATACAGAGCAAGTTTGTGTGGGAACACCGCTATAGCGCTGAAGTGGCTGCAAATTTTAATCTCAAAGCTCGAAAGCGGTTGTCGCATAGTTTCTCCTTAGCTAGAAAGTTCAACCAGAAGCCTGACTGGTTGCTTCAACATTTATGGGAGGATTTGCAAAGGCAATGGATTACCGGAACCTTCTTATAGAAGAGCGAAAAAGGAAAGAAAGCTCGCGCATCCAAGAAGGGAGGCTCCTTGCACACTGGAGGTGCGATCAGCCAAGGGACAATAAAAAGAATATTGGTACATAATTGATTAATTTATTTTAATATTCAAAGTATATCTATTATGTTTATTAACTAAAATTTATAAGTTTTTAGGAAAAGAAGTTGGGGCGTCCAATGAAGCAAGATGAGCTATTCAAGGAGACTCATATTGTCAAGAAGAAGAAAGAGACGGATCAAGAAAGGTGGGTCGAGGGCCGAGCCTCGACTGTACATGTAAGTTTTCACTTTTCATTAAGTATTTTGATTTACTCTTATATAAATTTTGAAATACTAATTCAATGCAATTTTTCTTATAGGGTCGCTTCACAGCTGACGTGGAGGAATTCATACGCAGTCAGCCACCTAAAGAGTCGGGCGAGGCAATCCAACTTTCGGACGAGGATGCTGAAAGAATATGGATGGAGGCTGCTGGCGGTGCAAAATGGGGGAAGGTATACGGGCTTCCTACTAAGAAGTTCCATCGCTATCACTGTGGAATGCAAGGAATAGGGACTTCCTCGCAAGGTGAGAAACTAGACGGGGAGAGCCTCTCCGCTATGCGGGAGACTGTGAAAAAGCTCACAAGCGAGCTAGAAGTGGCCAAGGAAAGAGAAAAGCTTAGAGATTCTCAGTAGGTTGGCATGCAAGCTCAGTACCATGGCATGCAAGCTCAGCTCAAAGCTCTCCTAGCTTATGGAGGTTTTCCGATTCCCCGGTCTCGTGAGTCATTGCCAGAGGCTCAACTTGAACGTGAGCGTTCCTTCCGTCCTCCCCGTGATACTTCCTCCCGTCCTCCCCGTGATCGTTCTTCTCGTCATCCACAAAATGACCCTTCTCGTTACCATCTTGATAATGAAGATTCATCAGACGATGATGATAATGATGTTGAATGAAACAATCATTGAGTACTTTTATATACTTTGAACTAGACAATAGAACTTTTGTCGGTTTTTGAATGGGCTTGTAATAAGTCTTAACTTAGTTTTGTTAGTTTAATATGTGAGATGGTATTGAACTTTATACTTTTTTGGTTTTAATGTTGGTTTTAATGTTGTTGTTGTGTTATTGTTGTTGTTGTTGGTGTTGTTGATTGTAATAGGATTTGGTATGCTGGCAGGTGGTGTAGCTGCCAAAACAGGCAGTTTCTGCCAAAATAATACCCAGAATAGCGACCAACTTAGGTCGCTATTCTATTTTTTTTTTAAAACAATTTTGGGCAATAGCGACCAAGGTTGGTCGCTAATTAACCCAGATTTCCAAATTAGCGACCAACTTTGGTCGCAAATCTGTTAAAATAACATTTTTTTTCTGGACATTGGCGACCACTGTTGGTCGCTTATTTATATAAAAAAATTAAATTGTTAAAATTAGCGACCAATTGTGGTCGCTTTTCTTTAAAAAAATTTAAAAATTTAAAAAAAAGTAACCAACTTTGGTCGCTATTTTCCAGATTTTAAAATATTATATTTGGTTTACAGACCAAGTTGGTCGCTATATTTTGTATAATAATAAACAAATAAATAACGTATTTTACATATAGAGACCAACTTTGGTCGCTAAATTTATATTATTAAAATATTAAAGCGACCAAAGTTGGTCTCTATATTTGATATCCAGAATATTTGGTCCTTTTACCTTAGAGACAAAGTTGGTCGCTAATTAGCGACCAACTTTGGTCCCTAAGGTAAAGGGACCAACAAAAAAGCGACCAAGCCATTTTGGACGTATTTTGGTCGCTTTTGCACTGTTTAGCGGCCAACTTTGGTTGCTTTTTGGGGTCATTTTTTTCCGGAATTTTAGTAGTGCGAACCCGATACAGACTGCATCTGCCTCTTGCAAAAATGTCTAATCAACACTGACATACAATGCATTTAAGAAAAAAGTTTCACACTACTTCATGCAAAAAAGAGAGTTGTGTGGGTTCACATGTATCAAACATTACCTGTTAATAAATGCAAGGAGGGCGTTATATAAAATATTCAAACAGTACAAGAGTTTTATGAAGTGACATATATGTCCTTGGTCAACCATCTTTTCGTTATGGAAAAAGTAGGAAAATATTTGATGATGCTCATGCACTATTTTGAAGGTATATATGTATATTTAAAAATATATGGGGGAAAAATTGGGTATCAACAAATTACTCACCCTATACCTCTCGGTAGTTTGGGTGATTTTGCCCGAATTGGCTTTCTCAAGCCTAATCAGGTGTTCAAACAGTGCAAGTGAAATTGGCTCAAGTCGAGTATTACTATCTCTAGATTTAACCCTCTAATTGAGGCTATCAATCTCTTTAATTCACCCTAATTTCTTTGTAGCCTATTTTACTTAGACTTGGGTCCTCTTTCTCAAGAAGAACCTTAGTCATAAACGCATGAATCAGTGTTTGTAACCACCAATTCAACAGATAAAGCATGAGACATACTAAATATCACTAACCCATAACAAATAAGCCCTAAAATTAAAGACTCATAAGATACCCACAATAGGGTTGGGTCACAACCTTAGCTACTCATAATTAAGGTAAAAATCAAAGATGTAGATGAAATAATAGCCATAAATGTTAAATACAAGGTTTAAATCTAAGATTATAAGATAAAGCTACTCTAAAGTTTCAAAAGGGAAAAAGGTTGTTGTTCAAGTGCTCACGGATACAAACAATGACCTAAAAATGTGAAAAAGAACTATTTGTACACAACTGAAATTACTGGACACAAATTCCCTTGTGGAGGCTCCACTGTCAGCAAAAAAATAGGCGCCTCAGCGGATTGACATTAGCGGCCGCGCAATAACGAGCGCGGACCGCGCTTCTTCAAAATTTGACTTGATGTAACTTCTCTGAACCTTGATTCCGCTCCCAGCGGAATTCTGATCGCCTCCGCATTAGGATTAGCGCGGCCGTGTAAAATAAACGCTGACCGCGTTTCATGGTTGGCCCAAGGTTGCTAACTCTTTGATCCTCTAATTCTGCTCTCAGCGGAATTTCCGTCGCGGCCGCGCCAATGGCTTCGCGGCCGCTTTTTTTTACGCTGTCAGCGGTCCTAACTAATTCCAAATTCAGTTCTCTGAACCTCATGTAACAACCAGATCAGTCATTTTGCGTATTAGGATCCCATTCCCTTAAATGAAACCTTCCATAGCGGCTATTCGTGCTTTATGACTCGCGGGGACAGGTGGACCGGGATTCGGGAATGGTTTGAGTGATTTAGGAACACCTGGTTCTTTAAGGTTGGCCTATTTGGCCAAGTTTGACTTCGGTCAATATTTTGAGCAAACGACCTCAGAATCGAGTTCTGACAACTCCAGTAGCTCCGAATGATGATTTCAGACTTGGGCGTATGTTCGACTCGGGTTTTTGATGACCCGGGAGCATTTCGGCGCCCGAAATGGAAATAAGGATTTCCTTATGTTTGAAATTTGGTTTGGGATGTGATTTTATGCTATCGAGGTCCGAACGGAATTCCGGGACTTTGAATAGTTCCGTATGCTCATTTATGACTTGTCTGCAAAATTTAAAGTCATTCTGAGTTGTATAGGTCGGTTCGGCGCATCATTATAGAAATCTAGAGTTTGAAAGTCTTAAGTTATGAATTCAGGGGTTTTGGGATGTGATTTTGAGTTTTAGCGTTGTTTTGAGTGTTCCGTGGTGTCACGAACCAAATCCTATTTGGGTCGCGATGGCGCCCAACAATGGGGTTAGGCAAGTCAATATAGAAAACACTAGATGATATCCCCTTGCCCGTCTGATCTAAACATGTCGGAAATTACAATTTTTAAACAATTAACATAATGCTAGCATGATATGACATAAACATCATAAAAAATATATGAAGGCACAGGGCCATACCGAAGCACATATATAGATACACAGCCCAAACCCAAAATACAAACTGCGTGTGTGCCAGGAACTAGTATCACGAGTGTCACGGGCAACTATCGAATATACAATAACTACAATATACACAAAGTCTCAGTCTGAATGAAATAGACAGAGAATATAACAAAAGAAACTCCAGGGTGCAGCTAGGAAGTCGCCGGGAAAGCAGCTCACCGTGATGTATGACCACACTATCAATATCTAGCACCGGCCTGACAATCAGACGTACCAGCCTTCGGACCAGTACAGTCAAGTATAGAAAAGAAAAGAAAGTGCAGCATGAGTACATAAATAAATATGTACGCAGTGAGTATCCCGTCTAATCTCGAAGAAGTAGTGACGAGCCGACTCGATTCTCACTAAGGTCCAACAGTGATAATAATAGACAGGATATAAGGAAAACAGTAGGCATGTAAGACAAATAAACATCGAAATGCATCAATATGAGGTATCCAAATACGGTTGAAATCAAGCAAGTCTTGTATTCGCCGTGGCGTACGGCCCGATCCCATAGTGTAATCACTCTCATCACTCCGCCGTGGCGTACAGCTCGATCCCATAGTGTAATCACTCTCATCACTCCGCCATGGCGTATGGCCTGATCCCATAGTGTAATCACTCTCATCACTCCGCCGTGGCGTACGGACCGATCCCACAGTGTAAAGCAAGAACAATGGAAACGAGTCAAGTACCACTATCCTTTAGATGAAACATCACCAATCACAACAGAAGCACAAAGCATATTTACATTATGACAGGGGAAAACAATGATCATGATGTGGCCTAACTACCCGGACAAAGCAATAATAGCCACTACGTACGGACTCTCGTCACTGGTGCGTATGTAGCCCCAAAATAAGTACACATAGCATTTAAAGTTACCTAGGGGGACAATTCCCTCTTACAAGGCTAGAAAGGAGACTCACCTCGTGACGATATCACCCCTCGGATAAAGGATGCACTCGAATCTCCGAAATCTACTCTCGACGGCTCATAACTAGCCAAACATGGTATAATTGATTCAATTTCAGTTCCAAGAAGAAGAATTAACAAGAAATCATAAAATTAAGCATTCTTGAAGTTTTTTTTGGAATTTCGACCCCGGGCCCACACGTTCGGATTTCAAAAATTCTTTAAGGAATCAATTAGCCGGAGTCTAAGGTTCATAATTATGCAAGTCCTTGCTATAATTCATGGCAAAAATGAGTAATTCATAATTTCCCAAAATCCCTAAATTTCTATCAATTTCTATGAATTTTTAGGATAATTAGAAGGGAATTTCATTAGGAATTGATGTTAAAATCATGAAAACTAAGGAATTAACTTACCTTGATGACAATGGTGAAACACCCTCTTGAAATGCTCTCAAAACCTTGAGGAGGAAGATGAAAATGGAGGAAAACTGGGTTGGGTCCCGTATTAAAATACACTGCCCAACTGCTTGTACTATGCGATTGCAGCTGGGCCAGTGCGTTCGCATAGGGCAATTGCCCAGGGCCCTCAAGAAGCATAGTGCGGTCGCAGCTGAAGGCTGGCGGTCGCAGAGAGTAGCAGGCAGGGGGGGTAGGCAGTTTTGTGCGATCGCGGGGGTGAGAGTTGCGATCGCGGAGAACAAAAAGGGCCCAGTCAAAGCATACCTTGTACGATCGCGGATAGACCTGTGTGATCGCACAGGTCATTCTCCTACCCCAAGTCCAACCTCTTGTGCGATTGCAGCTGATTGCCTGCAAACGCTCTGAAGAAAACCAGACAGAAAATTCTGGTGTTTTAGAAATAACTCTGAGGGGTCCGAAACTCACTCGAGCCCTCTCGGGACCCCATTCAAAGACACCAAGAAGTCTATATTCATGATACGGACTCGCTCGAACTTCCAGAACATGAAAAACAACAATGAAACTCAAAATTCAACCCCAAAACCAAATTGAATCAACTTAAGAACTTAAGAAATTCTAGAATTCACTACAATGCGCCGAACGGGTCAATACTACTCGGAATGACTTCAAATTTTGCAGATAAGTCATAAATGACATAACGGAACTATTCCTAGTTTCAGAATTGCATTCGGACCTCGGTAGCATAAAATCACATTCCAAACCAAATTTCAAGTTCTATGAAAATCCTCAAAACTTCACTAACTCTAAATTTTCCATTTTGATCCGAAACCCGTCAAATCAAGTCCGTTTCTAACCAAATTTCACAGATAACTTAAATAACACATATTGAACCTGTTCCGGGATCCGGACCCATAATACGGGCCCGGCAGCACAGGTTTCACATCAAGGTTCATTTTCATAAGCCTTTATTATTTTCAGAAAACAATTTTCTTTAAAAATTCATTTCTCGGACTTGGGTCTTCGGAATTTGATTCCGGGCATACGCCCAAGTCCCATATTTTTCTACAGACCTCCCGGGACCGTCAGATCACGGATCCGGGTCTGTTTACCAAAATATTGACCAAAGTCAACTTTATTCAATTAATTATCATAAATTCAACTCTTTATCAAGTTTCCACATAAAGGCTTCTCGGCTATGCGCCCGGGCTGCGCACGCACATCGCGGTGAGATTGACGAAGGCTTTCGGAGCCTCGAAACACAGTCATAATTAAATTTACATAAGATGATCTTTTGGGTCATCACAATCTCCCCCTCTAAAACAAACGTTCGTCCTCGAACGGACGTAGCATCGTACCTGAAGTGCTGACTAGCTGTGGATACCTGCTTCGCATGTCCTCCTCGAACTCCCAGGTTGCCTCATTCACTGGTTGGCCCCTCCACTGGACCTTAACTGCAGAAACTGTCTTGGACCTCAACTGGCGGTCCTGCCTAGCAATAATAGCAACTGGCTCCTCCTCGTAGCCAGACTTCTCATCTAACTGAATGGTGTTGTAATCAACCACATGCGAGAAGTCGACGTGATACCTCCGAAGCATGGATACGTGAAAAACTGGATGAACTCCTTATAAGGCTGGAGGTAAAGCAAGCTCATAAGCAACCTCTCTGATCCGCCTCAACACCTCGAAAGGGCCTATAAACCTGGGACTCAACTTGCCTTTCTTCCCAAATCTCATAATGCCCTTCATCGGTGAAACCTTCAACATAACCTTATCTCCCTCCATGAATGCTACATCACGTGCCCACTGGTCCGTGTAACTCTTCTGTCTGGACTGTGCTATGCGGAGCCTCTCCTGAATAATCTTCACCCTCTCCAAAGTATCTCTCACCAGATTTGTGCCATATAGCTTGGCCTCACTAGGCTCAAACCACATGATAGGAGAACGACATCGCTGACCATATAAAGCCTCAAATGGAGCCATCTCGATGTTGGACTGATAACTATTATTGTATTCAAACTCCGCCAACAGTAGGAACTGGTCCCACTGACCTCCAAAGTCAATCACACAAGCCCTGAGCATATCCTCTAAAATCTGAACTGTACGCTCTGACTGGCCATCAGTCTGAGGGTGAAATGCTGAGCTGGGGTCTATCTGAGTACCCATCTCGCTATGCAAAGCTCTCCAGAAGTGCGAAGTGAACTGAGGACCTCAATCCGATATAATAGACGCTGGCACACCATGCAATCGGACAATCTCTCGTATGTAAATCTGAGCCAGCCTCTCTGTCGTATAAGTAGTAGCCAAAGGAATGAAATGCGCCGATTTGGTCAATCTATCCACAATGACCCAAACCGCGTCAACCTTCCGCAAAGTCCGAGGCAACCCAACCATGAAGTCCGTGGTGATGCGCTCCTATTTCCACTGAGGAATGGGCATCTGCTGAAACAAGCCTCTTGGCCTCTGGTGCTCGTACTTAACCTGCTGACAATTAAGACACCTGGCCACATACTGAACAATGTCCTTTTTCATCCGCCTCCACCAGTAATGCTGCTTCAAATCACGATACATCTTCGTCGCTCCTGGATGGATATAATACCAAGAATTGTGTGCCTCTGCTAGAATCCTCTCCCTCAGGCCATCAATATCTGGAACACACAATCGGCCCTGAAGTCTCAAAACACACTCCTCGCCTAAGGTAACCTCCTTGGCTCTACCCTGGACCACCGTATCCCGAAGCTCTGCCAGACACGGATCATCAAACTGTCGAGCCTTACTCTCACCCAACAACGAAGACTGAGCAAACACATGAGATAGAACTCGACGAGGCTCTAAAAGGTCCAATCTCACAAAGCGATTGGACAAGGACTCAATGTCCAGGGCTAAAGGTCTCTCCTCAGCTGTAATGTAGGCCAAACTACCCATACTCATTGCTCTCCTGCTCAAAGCATCCACTACTACATTCGCCTTGCCCGGGTGGTACAAAATAGTAAGATCATAGTCCTTTAAAACCTCAAGCCACCTCCGCTGCTTCAAATTAAGGCCCCTCTGCTTAAGCAAGTACTGCAAACTGCGGTGATCAGTGTAGACCTCACATGATACACCATACAAGAAGTGCCGCCAAATCTTCAAAGCATGAACAATCGCAACCAACTCTAAGTCATGTACAGGATAATTCTTCTCATGAACCTTCAGCTGTCATGAAGCATAAGAAATAACCCTGCCATCTTTCATCAACACACATCCCAACCCGACGCGTGAAGCGTCGCAATACACAGTATACATCCCTGACTCAGAAGGTAATGATTGAACTGGTGCTGAAGTCAATGCTGCCTTGAGCTTCTGAAAGCTCGCCTCACAATCGTCTGACCATCGAAATGGAGCATTCTTCTGAGTCAACCTAGTCATTGGAGATGCAATAGAGGAGAATCCCTCCACGAATCGACGGTAATATCCTGCTAGACCCAGAAAACTCCTGATCTCTGAAGCTGAAGTAGGACGCGGCCAACTCTGAACTTCTTCAATCTTCTTTGGATCAACCTTGATACCCTCACCGAACACCACGTGCCCCAAAAATGCCACAGACTCTAACCAGAACTCACACTTGGAGAACTTAGCATATAGCTTTTGCTCTCGCAAGGTCTGAAGCACGACTCTCAAATGCTGCTCGTGCTCACCAAGGCTCCGTGAGTAGATCAGTATATCGTCAATGAAAACAATAACGAAGGAGTCGATAAACGGAGTGAACACCCTATTCATCAAGTCCATAAATGTTGTTGGGGCATTGGTCAAGCCAAAAGACATCACTAAGAACTCATAATGGCCATATCTGGTGCCAAATGTTGTCTTTGGAACATCAGAAGCCCGAATCTTCAACTGGTGATAACCCGATCTCAGATCAATCTTAGAAAACACACGAGCACCCTGCAACTGGTCAAACAAACCATCAATGCGCGGCAGAGGATACTTATTCTTGATGGTCACCTTATTTAGCTGACGATAGCCAATGCACATCCGCATAGACCCATCCTTCTTATTCACAAATAAGACTGGAGCACCCTACTGCGACACACTCGGCCTGATGAACCCCTTGGCCAACAACTCCTCAAGCTGCTCTTTCTACTCCTTTATCTCCTTAGGAGCCATACGATAAGGGGGAATGGAAATAGGCTGCGTATCTGGAGCCAAATCAATACAGAAGTCTATATCTCGATCTGGAGGCATGCCTGGAAGATCTAAAGGGAACACATCCGGAAATTCTCGAACAACATGCACTGAATAATTGGTAGGAGACTCGGTGGTGGTGTCCCGCACAAAAGCAAGATAAGCTAGGCAACCCTTCCCAACTATGTGCCGAGCCTTCATATAGGAAATGACCCGGCTGAATGCGCTAACTGAAGAACCCCTCCATTCTAACCTCGGCGACTCAGGCATGGCTAACGTAACTGTCTTAGCATGGCAATCCAACACGGCATGATAGGGAAATAGCCAATACATGCCCAGATAACCTCAAAATCAACCATATCAAGCAATAACAGGTCGTCTCTAGTCTCAAGTCCACTAAAGGTAATCACACAAGATCAGTAGACCCGGTCTACCACTATAGAATCGCCCACAAGAGTGGACACATACAAAGGAGAACCCAAGGTCTCACGAGGAACATCCAGAAAATGAGCAAACAATGCTGAGGTATATGAATACGTAGACTTTGGATCAAATAACACTGAAGCCTCCCTACCACAGATTGAAATAATACTTGTAATCACAGCGTCTGAGGCCACTGCGTCTGATCTGGCTGAAGTAGCATAGAATCTGGCTGCAGAACCTGAAGACTAAGCTCCCCCAGGGCGAGCTGGAGCTGAATGACCCTCTCCTGACTGGCCTCCCCCTCTAGGAGGGCCCTTGCCAACCTGACCCCTACCCCTAGGTGGTCGTACCGCTGGTGCTGGAATCATAGGCTGGTGACTCTGCTGCACGGCCTTGCCCTGATACCTGGGAAAATCCCTCCACTTGTGACCTAGCTCCCCACACTCGAAGCAACCCTCTGGCACTACGGCTCGTTGCCCCGAAGAGGAAGAACCCTGAATAGTCGGTGAGCGGTGAGAATCATCTGATAAGGCACTGAAATAGGAACCGGAGGATCTCTGACGGCTGGAGTAACCGCTGGGTGCACCCTGGACGGCGGGTGGATGGTAAGAGCGCTCTGGAATGGCACTAAACTGAGGCCTCGCTGAAATACCCCTAGGAGGTAGTGGAGGTGCTGAATATAAAGTCCTACTGAACTGGCCGCCTCTGAACTGACCTCTGCCCCTAGCTGGAGCACCCCTGAAGTCACCTGTGAACCTGGCCCTCTTGTCCTGCTGACCTGGCTAACCCTGCTCCCTGCTCCTCGTACGGTAACCCTCAATCCGTCGAGCTATCTCGACTACAAGCTGGTATGGGGTACCCATCTCTACCTCTCTGTCCATGGAAGTCCTGATACCCGGATGTAAACCTGCCACGAATCGCCGCACCCTCTCGGCATCAGTGGGCAATATCATAAGAGCATGGCGAGATAACTCTAAATACCTCGCCTCATAATCCGTCACAGACATCTGCCCCTACTCTAACCTCTCAAACTAACCCGGAAGCTCCTCTCTCTTGGACGGTGGAATGTATCTGTCCAAGAATAGCTGAGTGAACTGACTCCAAGTGACAGAAGGAGAATCCGCTGACCTGCTAAGAACATATGACTGCCACCAGCGGCGAGCTCTGCCCTCAAGCTGAAAGGTGGTAAAGTCCACCCCATGTGACTCTAGTATCCTCATATTGTCCAGTCTGTCCCTGCACCTATCGATGAAATCCTGTCAATCCTCACCCCTCTCACCCCCAAAGACTGGAGGGCGAAGTCGGGTCCATCTATCGAGCATCTTCTGCTAGTCACCCTCTGCGACTGGCCTGAGATCTAGTTGTGCTACGATAGGCTGAACTCCACCCAAGGGCGGTGTACCTGGAGTGTGATGTGCTGCTGTATGTCCGGTGGCCTGAGCGGTAGGGGTCTGAACTCCCCCTCCCGCTTGGGAAGTAGCAGGGTCTGCTGGAAGTACGCCTGCCTGGGACATAGTGTCCATAAATCTCAATATGCGGCCCATGACCTCCTGGAAGCCTGACACCGTCATAAAATCCGCTGGAGTAGGAGCAACTGGAGGCAACTACTCCTGCTCCTCGATAATAAGATCCTCAAGCGGTGCAACTGGTACAGCTCTGGGACGCCCTCGTCCCCTACCTCGAACAGTAGCCCTACCCCTGCCCCTACCACGGCCTCGAGCGGCGGGGGTAGCAGCTTCCCCTGGATCAGGAACATGAGAAACACGCGTCCTCACCGTGAACTATGACCACACTATCAATATCTAGCACTGGCCTGACAATCAGACGTACCAGCCTCCGGACCTGTACACTCAAGTACAGAAAAGAAAAGAAAGTGCAGCATGAGTACATAAATAAATATGTACGTAGTGAGTATCCCGTCTAATCTCGAAGAAGTAGTGACGAGAGGTCGACTCGATACTCACTAAGGTCCAACAGTGATAATAATAGACAGGATATAAGGAAAATAGTAGGCATGTAAGACAAATAAACATCGAAATGCATCAATATGAGGTATCCAAATACGGTTGAAATCAAGCAAGTCCTGTATCCGCCGTGGCATACGGCCCGATCCCATAGTTTAATCACTCTCATCACTCCACTATGGCGTACGGACCGATCCCATAGTGTAATCACTCTCATCACTCCGTCGTGGCGTACGGCCCCATCCCTTAGTGTAATCACTCTCATCACTCCGCCGTGGCGTACAGACCGATCCCACAGTGTAAAGCAAGAACAATGAAAACGAGTCAAGTACCACTATCCTTTAGATGAAACATCACCAATCACAACAGAAGCACAGAGCATATTTACATTATGACAGGGGGAAATAATGAACATGTTGTGGCCTAACTACCCGGACAAAGCAATAATAGCCACTACGTACGGACTCTCGTCACTTGGTGCGTACGTAGCCCCCAAACAAGTACACATAGCATTTAAAGTTACCTTGGGGGACAATTCCCTCTTACAAGGCTAGAAAGGAGACTCACCTCGTGAAGATATCACCCCTCGGATCAAGGATGCGCTCGAATCTCCGAAATCTACTCTCGACGGCTCATAACTAGCCAAACATGGTATTATTGATTCAATTTCAGTTCCAATAAAGAGAATTAACAAGAAATACTAAAATTAAGCCTTCTTGAAGGTTTTTTTGGAATTTCGACCCCGGGCCCATACTTTCGGATTTCGAAAATTCTTGAAAGAATCAATTACTCGGAGCCTAAGGATCATAATTATGCAAGTCCTTGCTAGAATTCATGGCAAAAATGAGTAATTCATAATTTCCCAAAATCCCTAAATTTCTATCAATTTCTATGAATTTTAGGATAATTAGAAGGGAATTTCATTAGGAATTGATGTTAAAATCATGAAAACTAAGGAATTAACTTACCTTGATGACAATGGTGGAACACCTTCTTGAAATGCTCTCAAAACCTTGAGGAGGAAGATGAAAATGGAGGAAAAATGGGCTGGGCCCCGTATTAAAATACACTGCCCAACTGCTTTTACTATGCGATCGCAGCTGGGCTAGTGCGTTCGCACAGGGCAATTGCCCATGGCCCTCAAGAAGCATAGTGTGATCGCAGCTGAAGGCTGGCGATCACAGAGAGTAGCAGGCAGGGGAGGGGGGGTAGGCAGCTTTGTGAGATCGCGGGGGTGAGGGCTGCGATCGCGGAGAACAAAAAGGGCCCAGTCAAAGCATACCCTGTGCAATCGTGGATAGACCCATGAGATCGCACAGGTCATTCTCCCACCCTAGGTCCTACCTCTTGTGCGATCGCAACTGATTGCCTGCAAACGCACTGAAGAAAACCAGACATCAAATTCTGGTGTTTTGGAATTAACTCCGAGGGGTCCGAAACTCACCCAAGCCCCCTCGGGACCCCGTTCAAAGACACCAACAAGTCTCTATTCATGATACAGATTCGCTCGAACTTCCGGAACATGAAAAATAACAACGAAACTCAAAATTCAACCCCAAAACCAAATTGAATCAACTTAAGAAATTCTAGAATTCACTACAATGCACCGAACGGGTCTATACTACTCGGAATGACTTCAAATTTTGCAGACAAGTCATAAATGACTATACGGAACTATTTCCGGTCTCGGAATTGCATTCGGACCTCGGTAGCATAAAATCACATTCCAAACCAAATTTCAAGTTCTATGAAAATCCTAAAAACTTCACTAACTCTAAATTTCCAATTTTGATCTGAAACCCTTCAAATCAAGTCCGTTTCTTACCAAATTTCACAGATAACGTAAATAACACATATTGAACCTGTTCCAGGCTCCGGACCCATAATACGGGCCCAGCAGCACAAGTTTCACATCAAGGTTCATTTTCATAAGCCTTTATTGTTTTCAGAAAATAATTTTCTTTAAAAATTCATTTCTCGGACTTGGGTCCTCGGAATTTGATTCCAGGCATACGCCCAAGTCCCATATTTTTTTACGGACCTCCCGGGACCGTCTAATCATGGATCCGGGTCCGTTTACCAAAAATTTCGACCAAAGTCAACTTTATTCAATTAATTATCATAAATTCAACTCTTTATCAAGTTTCCACATAAAGGCTTCTAGGCTACGCGCCCGGGCTGCACACGCACATCGATGTGAGATTGACGGAGGCTTTCGGGGCCTCGGAACACAGTCATAATTAAATTTACATAAGATGACCTTTTGGGTCATCAAACGTGGGCTCGAGCAAGTCCGTACAATGATTTGGGACTTGTTGGTATATTTGGACGGGGGATCTGGTGGACCCAGGTTCCTCCCGACCCCGCATGAGGCCAAACACCAGCTAAAAACACTGCTGGTGCAGCTGTAGCTGGTGTGACCGCAGGTGCGGTTTCCCAGCCGCAGGTGCAGGACCGCTCCTGCGGTCCCAGCCTCGCAGGTGAGCAACATCCGCAGGTGCGGACCATTTTTCGCAGGAGCGGGACCGCAGGTGCGGCCCCAAACTCTGCAGGTACGAACCCAGATCCCCCGTCCATTTCCCGCAGGTGTGGCCATTTTCTCGCAGGTGCGGGACCGCATGTGCGGTCCCAGTGTCGCAGGTGCGGAAACCCCTGTAGGCAGCCTGTATTTAAATGTCAAAACACGGATTTCCTTCATCTTATTCTCACTCAACCTCCATTAAAGAGCTCTCAAGCTTGGGGAAAACCTGCCCACGACCAAGTCCACCAAAGGTGAGTAATTTCACTCCGTTTGTCTAGTCTAATATGTGAATTAACAAGGGAATTAGATACTAAATCTTAGTAAAACCTAGATTTGGGGTAGTAAATAGGATTTTTGGGAATTTGGTGAACTATTCAATTCTTGTTATGAATTCAAGTATAAATCACATAATCATGATCCTTAGGCTTCGGGTAAGCGATTCCTTCGAGAATTTTCGAAATCTGAGCGCGTGGGCCTGGGGTTGAAATTCCAAAATCCTTCAAGAATGCCTAATTTTGGGTTTGTTGGTTGATTCTTCTTCTTCGAACTTAAATTGCTTCAATTACGCTATATTTTGCTAGTTGTGAGCCGTCGAGGGTAGACTTCGGAAATTGCGGGCGCATCCTTGATTCGAGGAGTTATTTCGTCACGAGGTGAGTCTCCTTTCCAACCTCGTAAGGGGGAAACGTCCCCATAGGTTCCTTATTTGTTATGTGTACATGTTGTGGGGGTCGCGACCAAGTGACGAGAGTCCGTACGTGGCGACTATATTGCTATGTCAGGTAGCTTTAGGATTCACGAGCATGCCTCTATGTGCCTTATTTGTACCTTGTATGTATTGCAAGTTGTGATTGTTGTTGAGATGGCATGGAAAGGTGAAATATTATGATTTCAATCCCAGTTGGCTACAGTGGTATTNGTAGCTTTAGGATTCACGAGCATGCCTCTATGTGCCTTATTTGTACCTTGTATGTATTGCAAGTTGTGATTGTTGTTGAGATGGCATGGAAAGGTGAAATATTATGATTTCAATCCTAGTTGGCTACAGTGGTATTAGCAGGGTCCTGCGGGTTCACTGTTGAATCGGTACACATAAAAACCTATATATATATATATATATATGCATTTATCATTATCGAGTCAGCACACGAATCGCAGGTAAGATTAGCGATCGTGGTAGCTTATCATTTTCGATTCAGCACATGATTCACATGTAAGATTTGCGGTCGTGGGTAGCTTATCATTATCGAGTCAGCACACGAGTCACAGGTAAGATTTGTGATCGTGGGTAGCTTATCATTATCGAGTCAGCACACGAGTCGCATGTAAGATTCGGGATCGTGGGTAGCTTATCATTATCGAGTCAGCACACGAGTCGCAGGTAAGATTCGCGATCGTGGGTAGCTTATCATTTTCGAGTCAGCACACGAGTCGAAGGTAAGATTCGCGATCGTGGGTAGCTTATTATTATCGAGTCAGCACACGAGTCGCAGGTAAGATTCGCGATCGTGGGGAGCTTATAATTATCGAGTCAGCACACGAGTCACAGGTATGATTCTCGATCGTGGGTAGCTTATGACCTCAGTCCTTATGACCACCCTTATGACTCCGGCCGGTTGTCTTGCTATGGTATTGTATTATCACTTGAGTCTGGATCGCACATAGTGGGATTGACAGGTATTGTGTAAATAGAGGTTTGGCACTTGCAGGTCATTTTCAGCTATTACTTGGATTACATTATTTGCTTATGTACTTGTTGATTTCTGCTGCACATGCCTACTGTTTTAGCCACGTCTCTTTTTATATTATATTGTTGGACCTTAGTGAGTATCTAGTCGACTTCTCGTCACTACCCTTTCGAGTTTAGATGGGATACTCACTGGGTACATATTTATTTATGTACTCATGCTACACTTCTTCTTCTTCTTCTGTACTTGATTGTACAAGTCCGGAGGCTGGTACATCTGCTTATCAGGTCGGTACTAGATACTGATTTATGTGATTAGACTTCACGGTGAGCTGCTCTTCCTGGCGACCTCCTAGCAGCACCCTGAAGTTCCTTTGTTATTTTCCCCGTCTATTTCATCCAGACTGTGGATTTGTATATATATATATATATATATATCTTGTATATTTCGCTAGTTGCCCGTGATACTCGTGACACTAGTTCCTGGCACACACGTAGTGTATATTTTGGGGTTTGGGGCTGTATATCTGTACATATGTTTTATTTTGGCCATATATTGTTATGATTTTATTTTCGTATCAAGCTATTATCATGTTTAATTGTTTAAAACATGTAAATATTGACTTGTTTAATCACATGTGAAGGGTAACCCCTAGTGTAATTCATATTGGCTTGCCTAATCCCGCTGTTGGGCGCCATCGCGACCTAAATTAGGATTTGGGTCGTGACAAGGTAGTATCAGAGCCTTAGGTTCACGTAGTCTCACGAGTCACGGGCAGACCCAGTAGAGTCTTACGGATCGGTACGGAGACGTCTTTACTTATCTTCAGGAGGCTATAAGGTGTTAAGAAAATCCTCTTTGTTCATATCCTATCGTGCAACCGACGATGTACTCAAATTTTATGTTCTACTCTCTCACAGATGGTGAGAACGCGTACTTCTCATGTTCCTGATCCGGGAGAGGCTGCTACCCCCGCCGCTCGAGGTCGTGGTAGGGGCAGGGGTAGGGCACCTGCCCGAGGCAGGGGACGAGGGCGTCCCAGAGCTGTACCAGTTGCACCACTTGAGGATCCTATTATCGAGGAGCGGGATGAGTTGCCTCCCGTTGCTCCTGCTCCAGCAGACTTTATGACGGCGCCAGGCTTCCAGGAGGTCATGGGCCGCATGTTGAGATTCATGGACACCATGTCCCAGGCAGGCGTACTTCCAGCAGATCCTGCCACTTCCCAGGCGGGAGGGGGAGTTCAGACCCCTACCGCTCAGGCCACCGGACAGGCAGCGACACATCAAACTCCGGGTACACCGCCCGTGGGTGGAGTTCAGCCTATAGTAGCACAGCCAGATCCCAAGCTAGTTGCAGAGGGAGGCCAGCAGAAGATGCTAGATAGTTGGACCCGGCTTCGCCCTTCAGTCTTCGGGGGTGAGCGGGGCGAGGATGCCCAGGATTTCACTGACAGGTGCATAGACAGACTACACAATATGAGGATATTTGAGTCGCATGGGGTAGACTTCACTACATTTTAGCTTGAGGGTCGAGATCGCCGCTGGTGTCAGTCATATGTTCTTAGCAGTCCAGCGGATTCTTCTCCTGTCACGTGGAATAAGTTTACTCAGCTATTTCTGGATAGATACATTCTGCCTTCTGAGAGGGAGGAGCTTCGGGGTTAGTTTGAGCGGTTAGAACAGGGGAAAATGTCCGTGACTGATTATGAGGCGAGATTTTCAGAGTTATCCCGCCATGCTCTCATGATATTGCCCACTGATGCCGAGAAGGTGCGACGGTTCGTGGCAGGCTTACACCCAAGTATCAGGACCTCTATGGCCAGAGAGGTAAAGATGGGTACCCCCGTATCAGCTTGTAGTCGAGATAGCTCGATGGATTGAGGGATACCGACTGAGGAGCAGGGAGCAGGGGCAGTAGGACAAGGGGGCCAGACTCTCAAGTGACTTCAGGGGCGCTCCAGCTAGAGGCAGGGGTTAGTTCGGAGGCGGTTAGTTCAGTAGGCCTTCATATACAACACCTCCACTACCTCCCAGGGGTGTTCCAGCGAGGCCTCAGTTCAGCGCCATGCTAGAGCGCTCCTACCGTTCTCCATCCATCCACAGTTCATCCAGTGGTTACTCTAGTCGTCAGAGATCCTCCGATTCCTATTTTAGTGCTGTGTCAGATGACTCTCATCTCCGGCCATTCGGGACTCTTACTCCACAGGACAGCAGGATATGTCACATTTGATATGCTATGTGTGGGGGGACTTAGGCCACGTAAGGAGGGATTGCCCCCACTATCGGGGCAAGTCCGTGCAGCAGAGTCACCAACCTATGATTTCAGCATCATCAGTTCGACCACCTAGGGGTGGGGGTCAGGTTGGCAGGGGCCGTCCTAGAGGGGGAGGCCAGTCAGGAGGGGGTCAGTCAGCTTCAACTCGTTCTGGGGGAGCTTAGTCTTTATGTGCTACAACCAGATTCTATGCTATTCCAGCCAGATCAGACGCAGTGGCCACAGACACCGTGATTACATGTATTATTCCAGTCTGTGGTAGGTAGGCTTCAGTGTTATTTGATCCAGGGTCTACGTACTAATATGTTTCCACATTATTTCCTCATTTTCTGGATATTCCTCGTGAGTCCTTGGGTTCTCCTTTGTATGTGTTCACTCCTGTGGGCGATTCTGTGGTAGTAGACCGAGTCTACCAATCTTGTGTGATTACCTTCTGTGGGCTTGAGACCAGAGTCGACCTGTTATTGCTCGACATGGTTGATTTCGAGGTTATTTTGGGCATGGATTGGCTATCTCCTTATCATGCTGTATTGGATTGCCATGCCAAGACAGTTACATTAGCCATGCCTGAGTCGGCGAGGTTAGAGTGGAGGGGTTCTTCAGTTAGTGCATTCAGTCGGGTCATTTCCTATATGAAGGCTCGGCACATGGTCGAGTAGGGTTTCTTAGCTTACCTTGCTTTTGTGCGGGACACCACCGCTGAGTCTCCTACCATTGATTCAGTGCCCGTTGTTTGAGAGTTCCCCGATGTGTTTCCTTCAGATCTTCCAGGCATGCCTCCAGATCGAGATATAGACTTATGTATTGATTTGGCTCCAGATACTCAGCCTATTTCCATTCCCCCTTATCGTATGGCTCCTAAGGAGCTAAAGGAGTTGAAGGAGCAGCTTGAGGAGTTGTTGGCCAAGGGGTTCATCAGGCCGAGTGTGTCACTGTGGGGTGCTCCGGTCTTATTTGTAAAGAAGAAGGATGGGTCTATGCGGATGTGCATTGACTATCGTCAGTTGAATAAGGTGACAATCAAGAACAAGTATCCTCTTCCGCGCATTGATGATTTGTTTGACCAGTTGCAGGGTGCTCGTGTGTTTTCTACGATTGATCTGAGATCAAGCTGTCACCAGTTGAAGATTCGGCCTTCTGATGTTTCGAAGACTGCATTTCGCACCAGATATGGCCATTATGAGTTTCTAGTGTTGTCCTTCGGCTTGACTAATGCCCAACAGCATTTATGGACTTGATGAATCGGGTGTTCAAGCCATTTATCGACTCCTTCGTTATTGTCTTCATTGATGATATATTGATCTACTCACGGAGCCTTGGTGAGCACGAGCAACATTTGAGGGTTGTGCTTCAGACATTGCGAGAGAAGAAGCTATATGCTAAGTTCTCCAAGTGCGAGTTCTGGTTAGAGTCTGTGGCATTCTTGGGGCATGCGGTATCCGGAGAGGGTATCAAGGTTGATCCGTAGAAGATTGAGGACGTTCAGAGTTGGCCGCGTCCTACTTCAGCTTCAGAGATCAGGAGTTTTCTGGGTCTAGCAGGCTATTATCGATGGTTTGTGGAGGGATTCTCCTCTATTGCAGCTCCATTGACTAGATTGACTCAGAAGAATTCCCCTTTTCGATGGTCCAACGAGTGTGAGGCGAACTTTCGAAAGCTCAAGTCAACATTGACGTCAACACCAGTTCTATCATTACCTTCTGAGTCTGGGATGTATACTTTATATTGCGACGCTTCACGCGTCGGGTTGGGATGTGTATTGATGCAAGATGGCAGGGTTATTGCTTATGCTTCTCTCCAGCTGAAGGTTCATGAAAAGAATTATCCTGTGCACGACTTAGAGTTGGCGGCGATTGTTCATGCTTTGAAGATTAGGCAGCACTATTTGTATGGTGTGTCATGTGAGGTCTACACCGACCACCGAAGTTTGCAGCATTTGTTTAAGCAGAGGGACCTTAATCTGAGGCAGTAGAGATGGCTTGAGTTGTTAAAAGACTATGATCTCACTATTTTATATCACTCGGGCAAGGCGAATGTAGTAGTAGATGCTTTGAGCAGGAGGACATCGAGTATGGGTAGCTTGGCCTACATTACAGCTTAGGAGATACCTTTAGCCTTGGACATTCGGTCCTTGTCCAATCGCCTTGTGAGATTGGACCTTTCGGATCCTCATTGAGTTTTGGCTCATGTAGTTGCTCAGTCTTCATTGTTGGGGGAGATTAAGGCTCGATAGTTTGATGATCCACGTCTTGCAGAGCTTCGGGATACGGTGGTCCAGGGTAGGGCCAAGGAGGTACCTTAGGCGAGGATGGTGCTCTGAGACTCCAAGGCCGATTGTGTGTTCCTGATATTGATGGCCTGAGGGAGAAGATTCTAGCATAGGCACACAATTCTCGGTATTTTGTTCATGCAGGAGTGACGAAGATGTATCGTGATTTGAAGCAGCATTACTGGTGGAGGCAGATGAAGAAGGATATAGTGCAGTATGTGGCTAGGTGCCTCAATTGTCAACAGGTCAAGTACGAGCACCAGAGGACAGGAGGCTTATTTCAGCCGATGCCCATTCCTGAGTGGAAATGGGAGCGCGTCACTATGGACTTCGTGGTTAGGTTGCCTTGGACTTTGCGAAAGATTGACGCGGTTTGGGTCATTGTGGATAGATTGACCAAATCGGCGCATTTCATTCCTGTGGCTACCACTTACACTACAGAGAGGCTGGCTCAGATTTATATTCGAGAGATAGTCCGGTTGCATGGTGTTCCGGTGTCTATTATATCAGATCAAGGTCCTCAGTTCACTTCGCACTTCTGGAGGGCTTAACACAGCGAGTTGGGCACTCAGATAGGCCTCAGTTCAACATTTCACCCTCAGTCTGATGGTCAGTCAGAGCGTACAGTTCAGATTTTGGAGGATATGCTCAGGGCTTGTGTGATTGATTTTGGCGGTCAGTGGGACCAATTCTTGCCTTTGGCAGAGTTTTCATACAATAACAGTTATCAGTCCAGCATCGAGATGGCTCCATTCGAGGCTTTATATGGTCGACGATGTTGTTCTCCTATCGGGTGGTTTGAGCCTAGCGATGCCAAGTTATATGGCACAGATCTGGTGAGAGATGCTTTGGATAGGGTGAAGATCATTCAGGAGAGACTCCGCACAGCTCAGTCTAGACAGAAGAGTTACGCAGATCAGCGAGCGCGTGATGTAGCATTTATGGAGGGAGATAAGGTTATGCTGAACGTTTCGCCGATGAAGGGTATCATGAGATTCGAGAGGAAGGGCAAACTGAGCCCCAAGTTTATAGGTCCATTCGAGGTGTTGAGGCGAGTCGGAGGGGTCGCTTATGAGCTTGCTTTACCTCCAGCTTTATCAGAAGTTCACCCGGCTTTCCACGTATCCATGATTCGGAGGTATCACGCCGACTTCTCCCACGTAGTTGATTACAACACGATTCAGTTAGATGAGAAGTTGGGCTACGAGGAGGAGCCAGTAGCTATTATTGACAGGCAGGACCGCCAATTGAGGTCCAAGAAAGTTTCTGTAGTTAAGGTTCAGTGGAGGGACCAACCAATTAAGTAGGCGACTAGGGAGTCTGAGGAGGACATGCAGAGCATATATCCACAGTTATTCGACACACCAGGTACGATCCTAGACCCGTTCAAGGATGAGCATTTGTATAAGAGGGGGAGAATGTAACGACCAGACCGGTCATTTTGCGTATTAGGATCCCGTTCCCTTAAAGGAAACCTTCCATAGCGGCTATTCGTGATTTATGACTCGCAGGGATGGGTGGATCAAGATTCGGGAATGGTTTCAGTGATTTAGGAACACCAGATTCTTTAAGGTTGTCATATTTGGCCAAGTTTGACTTCGGTCAACATTTTGAGCAAACGACCTCGAAATCGAGTTCTGACAGCTCCAGTAGCTCCGAATAATGATTTTGAACTTGGGCGTATGTTCGGCTCGGGTTTTCGATGACCCGGGAGAATTTCGGCGCCCGAAATGGAAATCAGGATTTCCTTATGTTTGAAATTTGGTTTGGGATGTGATTTTATTCTATCGAGGTCCAGACGGAATTCCTGGATAATGAATAGTTTCGTATGGTCATTTATGACCTGTCTGCAAAATTTGAAGTCATTCCGAGTTGTATAGGTTGGTTCGGCGCATCATTATAGAAATCTAGAGTTTGAAAGTCTTAAGTTATGAATTCAGGGGTTTTGGGATGTGATTTTGAGTTTTAGCGTTGTTTTGAGTGTTCCGTGGGCTCGAGCAAGTTCGTACAATGATTTGTGACTTGTTGATGTTTTTGGACGGGGGCTCGGGTGGACCCAGGTGCCTCCCGAGCCCCGCACGAGGCCAAAAACCAGCTAAAAACACTGTTGGTGCAGCTGTAGCTGGTATGACCGCAGGTGCGGTTGCCCAGCCGCAGGTGCGGGACCGCTCTTGCGGTCCCATCCTCGCAGGTGCGCAAATTCCGCAGGTGCGGACCATTTTACACAGGAGCGGGACCGCAGGTGCGGCCCCCAACTCTGCAGGTGCGAACCCAGATCCCGCGACCATTTCCGGCAGGTGCAGCCATTTCCTCGCAGGTGCGGTCCCAGGGTCGCAGGTGCGGAAACCCTTGTAGGCAGCCTGTATTTAAATGTCAAAACACGGATTTCCTTCATCTTTTTCTCACTCAACCTCCATTAAAGAGCTCTCAAGCTTGGGGAAAACCTGCCCACGACCAAGTTTACCAAAGGTGAGTAATTTCACTACGTTTGTCTTGTCTAATATGTGAATTAACAAGGGAATTAGCTACTAAATCTTAGTAAAACCTAGATTTGGGGTAGTAAATAGGATTTTTGGAAATTTGGTGAACTATTCAATTCTTGTTATGAATTCAAGTATAAATCACATAATCATGATCCTTAGGCTTCGGGTACGCGATTCCTTCGAGAATTTTCAAAATCCGAGTGCGTGGTCCCGGGGTTGACCTCTTAGCAGCACCCTGAAGTTCCTTTGTTATTTTCCCCGTCTATTTCATCCAAACTGTGGATTTGTATATATATGTATCTTGTATATTCCGCTAGTTGCCTGTGACACTCGTGACACTAGTTCCTGGCACCCACGTAGTGTATATTTTGGGTTTTGGGGCTGTATATCCGTAGATATGTTTTATTTTGGCCATATATTGTTATGATTTTATTTTCGTATCAAGCTATTATCATGTTTAATTGTTTAAAACTGGT
Source organism: Nicotiana undulata (assembly GCA_005239495.1). NCBI lineage: Eukaryota > Viridiplantae > Streptophyta > Magnoliopsida > Solanales > Solanaceae > Nicotiana > Nicotiana undulata. The sequence continues at coordinate 34,275 of ML283023.1, forward strand.
AAATATTGACTTGTTTAATCACTTGGGAAGGGTAACCCCTAGTGTAATTCATATTGCCTTGCCTAATCCCATTGTTAGGCGCCATCGCGACCTAAATTAGGATTTTGGTCGTGACACCTCAAGTCCGCGGCTGCCGTCAGTAATCCACTTCAGCGGACAAGCTTACGCTACAGCGTAAAATTAACGTTGTCAGCGCTCCAGTTGTGTTCAGGGTTTGTGCAAGATTGGCTCCCTTTTAAGTTCGTTTTGGCCTCTTTGCTTCATTTTGACCAAAACCTGCAAGCAAGCACCTTGAGTTAGTTTTAGTACCTTAACGCATTTTTGCCCCAAAACCTAAGCAAAAGAGAGTAAATAGTAGGTTAAAATCCCTAGTTATCAACTCCCCCAAACTTAAGATTTTGTTTGTCCTCAAGCAAACAAGGTAATTCCCTCCTCCACAAGAAAAAGAAAGTAGAATTCCAGTTGTCCTAAAGTAATTTCATCAAGCTTCAAGCGGGACTAACAATTACCCTAAACAAAAATACATTATTGACAACATCAAAGATCTAATGTGACACAAAAGCTTCAAGAGTTGACTCAGTTCATCAAAGAGATTCGCTCTCTCACGTAGGTCGCTGTGGATTCCAGACTCTTTCTCCTCTACTCTCCATGAGCTCATCTCACCTTCTAGAATCTGCGCTCAAAACCGGGATTGTCAAGAAGTGCGCTCATCACTCTCAAAAGAATGCCACAAGTCTGACTCTATGTACCATAGGCTTGCCCCTCATGTAAAACGCCACTAATGTAAGCTCACTCAACTTGAAATCCTATAGAGCTTTAACGGGATATAATGAAGGCTTTTTGGATCAAATTCGGACATAATGAAATATGATTGTATCACCTTTCCTTAAGCACTCCATTTTTACAATTCGGCTCATGTTTTCTTGACTTTTTGAGTCATTTTCTTCTTCCTTGGAGGAACTTAGAGAGACACATTGTCACTCTTTCTTCTTATTGACGCTCATTTTTCTCCTTTTCTCATCATTCTAAGCCTTTCAACATTGTTTAATTGAATCCTTTCAATCTTTACTTTTCTTTTTGAAATGTTTCTTTTTTGATTTTCAACCCTTTCTTTGCCTTTCCTTGTCATCAATTCTTTTTGTCCTTTGAACCTTTCATCACTTGAATTTCCTTGTCTCTCCCTCAAACTTATGTTTTTGACTAATGTTCATCATGAATTCAAAGGAAAGATTGGTGCCAAGAAAGGGTCATTATAGAACGGATGAAGGCTTGTAATGCGGTTATCGAACGAAAAGGCTTAGGCTCAAAGGGGTTAACTAAGGATATTATAATGGTAGGCTATGGAAGTCTTCAAATTCAAATGGTACCAAGGAGAGCCTATAATCACTTCTCAAGTCGATCAACACTTAGAATTTCTCCTAGAAAAACATTCGGGGCAAGTTCTAGACTTGTTGGAACGACACTTGGGATTGCAATTAAAAACCTCATCTCTCAGGCCATAGGATTGTTAAAGAGAATAGGGTCGAGGGCCCACAACAACCTTAGCTTATATTGAAAACTCACATATGGCTACAAACACCATTTGATGACAGTGTTAGACAACTCAAGATTCTAAGGGTCAGAACCCGAGCTAGCCTCGTCTACAACTTGTCTCTAACCATGAGGTCAAAGGTAAATATGTTGGTGCCAAGTGAAGCTTACTTGAGTCACATTCATTCATTACTACCATATAAAAGAAAAAGGAAAAGAAAAAGAAAAACTGACTCAATCCCTTAAGAAGGTCGTCATGCCATCCATTGTAGGGAAGAGACACCGGTTCACACAAATTCCACCCTTGAAAAGAACTGTGGAATTAAGAAAACCAAAGGCTTATTGATCACGAAAAAGTAAAAAAAAGCTACTAACGGAAATAAGAAGCTAAACTATTAAGTAAAATTATAAAAAAAGTTATAAAGTAACAATACGGAAAGTAAAATGAATATGTACAATAGGGGAATAAGACGAATATACATAGGAGGGGAATGAATATATACATGGAAATATAACTTTATGTACATACCAAAGATAAAAAGTACGAAAATAAAGCACGAGGAATAGCAAATAAAGAAAGGAAAATAATGTCGAGAGTTATTACAGACCAAAATCATCCAAATATCCAAATCACCAAAATAGGCCACCCCTCCCCCCCAC
>ML283025.1:0-27554 GCA_005239495.1 Nicotiana undulata
GATGATAATTGAATCAAATAGTGATGAATAATTTAAGGACTCAATTAAAAAAAAAATTAACATGAAATGGATTCTTACACTTAATAAAAGAAAACTACCAATCAAACTAGAATATAAAAGTAAAGAACTGTACTAAAAGTGCAAATGATTAACATTCACCACAAAAATTTTGAAACTTTGTCTAAAAATATACATATATAGAGGTGTAATAATAAATTTGAAATAGCTACTCCTATAGTCGGTTCGGTTCGGTTATTTTTTGATTAAAACCAAAATCAAATTAAACCAAATTTGATCGATTTTTAAAATTCAAAACCAAAACCAAACCAAACCAAAAAGTATCAATTTTTTTGGTCGGTTTAATTTGGTTCGATTTTTCGGATTTTTATGAACACCGCTAGCTACCTCCTTGCCACAACTCCTATCTTAGACAAACAATTTGCTCTATCTTCTTGCAGAAATGCTGGGTAAGGCTGCGTACTATAGACCCTTGTGGTTTGGCCCTTCCCCGAACCCCGCACATAGCGGGAGCTTAGTGCACTAGGCTGCCTTTTTTAATTTGCTCTATCTTCTAATGATCATTAGACCTCATTTGTTTGCACTTAATGGAGGTCCGGATCTTAATCATTCAAATCTCAGATATTAAGTGCATTTGTTTTTAAAGTATCAATCTTAATTATTCAGATCTTAATCATTAAGTGTTTTGTTTTATTTCACAACCACTTAATGGGTCTGAATAGGTCTGTAAGATTAAGATCTATAACATAGACTTAATTTCATTAAGATACTATCACATATTCATTATTAACTGCCGTCACCGCCTACCATTATCAACTACCACCATTCTACCACCACCACCATAATCAATGTCACGGGGGCGATTTTAGTCAGTCTGAACCACACCTGTGCGACAGTAAAGTTGCACGCTTGACTCAGCCTTTCCCACACTTAGCCAAATTCCAGCAAGTTTGGCCTTGACGATTTTTAGGCAGCAAAAACAGTAGGAACACAAGGCAATACAGGAAAACCCAACCTTTGTATTAATTTCAAAAATCTACAAAGGAAACTCTCACTTGCTATGATCACAAGTCGATCACAGCCCACTTTGACAAAGAACACAAGACGTTCTTGGCCAATACTAAGACCTGCCCAAGCCTAACCTTAGTCACTTTTGAAACACTTTGAAACCCTCACGTTTCACTCTTGTTTCCCACTTAGTAATTCACACGAAATTACCCACATTAATCTGACTAAGTCCAAAGGCCCTATTTATAAACTTAGGCAGCCCTTAGGACTTGACAACACATTCACACTTGTTGTCTACAGCTTTTTCCACTTGTCGGGCTAAGGCTAAACCTGATCCTAACTTGTAGTTTACATCCCCAACTACTTAGGCCATGTTACACGAAATGGAGTAATGGAATACAAGCATAATCAGTCATGGGACATCATGGGGACAAAGGGTTATGAAATGTAACCAGCAACTACTTTGGCATGTGCCATTTGACTTGGTCAGCTATGCTTCACGCCCAAGGCTTGCTTTGTGCCAGGCCTTAGCTTATTTTGACATTGCTCCGCACCAATGTCTTCCCCACAATCTGCCTCCCATGCTTTGCCGCACACACCCGACGCCGCTGCCGCCCGCACACTGCCTTTGCCGAGTTTCTTCCTTGCCCATGTCAAACCTCATTCACTCGTGCCATTGCTTGTATTTTCCTTCACATAGCCTTGCCTTAGCTATTGAAAGCCTTTGCCATTAACCCGCATTTCCGTCTTGCCTTAGCTTAGCCTGCACTTAGCTGCCACAACCCAAAGTGCCATTGCCACTGATTTTGGTGCGCATGCCGTGCCATGCCGCCGTAACATTTCCCACATTTTTTTGTCAATCCCTTTCCAAGCATGTCTTGCCCATGCCAAGACCTTGGCTAATACTTGCCCACAACAGCCCTCACGTCAATGCCTTGTCCGTCGCTCGCATGATTGTTTTGCCCGCGCATAGGCCAATGGCAAGGTCATCACGCCCAACCCTTGCCACAGTCGCGCGCCACACCCGATGTCAAAGAGGCAGGCCCAAACACTCAACCATTACCGCCACCCACCACCACCACCTCCACCACCATCACGCCACCATCATCCTCAATCATAGCCGCCACCAATATACACCATCACCACCCACTATCCCCTCCACTTCGACCACCATATATTATTTTCTCCCACAATCAATACTCATCCACCTCAACTACCACAACTGACCACCCCATCACCATCAACAACCATAGCCGCCGCCGCCCATTATTATAACCTACCACCACCCACACACCACCTTTCTCAATCACAACTACTACCACCACCCGCCATTATTAACTATCACTACCCACCACCACCACCCTCAATCATAATCGCCAACACTACCAATCACTACTAGCTACTAGCATGAGCCACCATCATCAACCAAAACTACCACCAACCACCGCCTCTAGTCGGCATTCACCCGTTAGCCAGCACCACCACAACTATCATATTTTAAAAAACAATATATTTTATTGATAGAATATTAGATTAGTTAGTGTTTTGTTTTGAATTTTATGTTTAATAATTTTTAAATAAAGATAAATTTTATACATTCAGATGTTAAAAATCAAACAGTCTTAATTATTTATATTCAGATCTTAATACACATCTTAATATATTTAGATGTCTATTCAGATTCAGATGTCTTAATCTTAATGCACATCTTGATATTCAGATGTGTATTGAGATTCGGATGTCTTAATCTTATAAAAAACAAATGAGGCCTTAGTCCTATTTCTTCTTGTCCCCTTCTAATTTCTTATTTCATTTCTCTCTCTCTCTCTCCCTCTTTTTTAAATTTAGTATTAACAAATTATAAGTTAACTCATACTTAACAATCTCATATATAATTGCAGGTACTTAATAGACCATATGGGAAGCTTAAAATGAGGCGTAGTTTCATGAAAAATCAATTATCACGCCCTTTTAGGATTTTCTTTCTATATTTAGATTTTATCTTTTCTTGAAATAAGAGAAAATGGTTTACCATAATTGATTTTACTTCCCTATAACAAATATATAAAGCTCTCCTATACATGACATATCCATTTCTTGGAGGAAAAGTGTCACGACCCCAAATCTAAACTGGCCGTGATGACGCCTATCGTGGTACTAGGCTAGCCAAATTTTACTGAAAATAACATAAGGTTTCCATTTAATACATAATTATCCTATGTTTCATAATAATTTCCACTTGTAAGCATTTCAAAACAATAAAAATGATCAGAACGTCTAAACACAACCCCAACATCTGGAGTCAACCGTCATGAACATCTAAGAAGCAATACAGTCTGGTACTAATTCTTTACTATAACAAGTCTGTGAAGTAATGTAAAAATGACTGAGTAAGAAGGAGAAATTGTAGGGTTGCGGACGCCGAGCAGCTACCTCAGAATCTCCAAACAATGCTCCAAATGTGGTAGATCAACCTCATAATCCTTCGCGAATGCGGGGCCTACTTCGCGGACGCATAGAACAAAAGGCCCCAGCCCCCATAACCCTTCGCGAACACGGATCCACCAACGCCAACGCAAAGAAGAAAACTCGGCAAACCAAAAACCAACAAAAATCTGCCAACTCTTAAGTCCAAAATTTGATCCGTTAACCACCCGAAACTCACCCAAGGCCCTCGGGACCTCAACCAAACATACCCACATATCCCATAACCTTATTCAAACTTATTCGAGCTTTCAAAACACTCAAAACAACGCCAGAACACCAAAATCACATCGGATTCAAGCCTATGAACTTAGAAACTTCTAAATTTTGCCAATGACGCCGAAACCACCCAAACCATGTCCGATTGACCTAAAAATTTGCACACACATCCAAAATGACACTACGAACCTGTTCCAACTTCTGGATTCCATTTCGACCCCGCTAGCTAATATTTCACTGCCGACTGGAAATCGCCAAAAACTCATTTTCGCCAATTCAAGCCTAATCCTACTCTGGACCTCCGAAAGACATTCCAAACCCACTCCTAAGTCCCAAATCACCTAAAGAAGCTATCCGAACCATAAAATTCATATTCTATGGTCGTTTACCAAATAGTCAACTTCCGATTGACTTTTCAAATCATAAGGCCAACTTAAGAGACTAAGAGTCTCATTTCTCACCACAACCACTGTGGACCCGAGCCAACCGACCCAACACATCATAAAAGATATAAACAACACATAATAAAGCAGAAATAGGAGAAACGGGACTAAACTCTCGGCACGACCGATTGGGTCGTTACATTCTCCCCCACTTAAATATACGTTCGTCCTTGAACGTGCCCGTAGTTGTTGCCCAAAAAAACATCAAAATTGCCGAGTAATCCTACCATGCACATACCTGAGGGTGATCTCACGCCACCCTATCTCAAATAGGACTGATAACACACATAACTGAAATTTCACAATTCAACCTGATCCATAAACCCTAGAACCAAATTCCCACTTCTGAAATACTTTACAAGATTAAAATTCCACAACTATAAACTGAATAAGTCTGAACACGCTGTATCAAGCCATATCTGTAACCCAAGATGTAATCACACAATATACCGGATGACTCAAACACTCATAACGATAGCTCTTAATCACAATAGCTGCTCAAAATAACCCAATACCGGTACATAACCTCTTATCAAGCAATGCCTCGCTCTAACACTTTCATATACTGCCAATGATGAAAGCAACACATAGAAACTAGTAACCATTCGTCCGATCAGCCAGTCATGTAGCTCCCTCTTACTCCGACATGAACTATAGCGGATTTCCAAGCCAACTTCCGATATCATCCTTCTAACCATGCTGTAGTCAACTCTGGTAGTATTCATTCTAGGCCCAATGACCTCTTCTAATCCAACACAACCACTTTGATGACACGACGCATCAATACAATCCGAAGCCATAACCTGTGCAACTCGTGCACTCAATAGCAACATCCCACGAACTCAAATCATAGAAAAGATTCACACGGGAGGACTATCCTGCCATTACTAATTACCATCATAACACCATGCTAAGAGCCTGGCACACATTGTAAAATCAAAACACACGAATCTGACACCAAGGATCATACCTCCACATAACTCCGCTACAATGCGTGATCCCATCCAAACGCTGGTCCACATAAAATACTTCAAGCCACCTTGCTCAAAATCAATAACCCTGCGCAATTCGACATTAAGTACTCCCAGTGCATTGCCATAACCACGGGGGAATCGGACGATACCATGCCACACGAATCAGAAAGAACATAACCAATACGTCTCAATCCCGCAATACCCAATTACTTACCTTACTCAAATCCCGCTATAAAGCCCAAATAAATCGGCACCATATGTGCATATAACAACAATCACCACTCCTCGCGACACAGAAGGGTAACTCATAGATCACTCCAGAATATGAATAACTCAATGACAATCGAATGGTACATCTCCCAACAATAGCAATTCAGAGTCAACACTTTCGACCTGGTTCAGAACAGACACCCATATTGGGCCTACCAATAACTCGAAATCAACTCTGGTCACCCACAACAGATAGATAACTCTCCGAAGGTTCACAATGACTGAATCATGGCATTTACTAACATCTGACTATCTTTGCTCGCATCCTCACAACCCACAACCATAAAATAACCTTTTTATGAGAACTCTCAGTCTTGAAGTCTATGAAGCGCACAAATTACCATATATGATCTCAACTCCACCGCTCGAATATAAATAACACACCTCTAATGCTCAATCATTCCACGAGGAACACCCCTATAATCCTGCCGTGCCACCAAAAACCCTTGAATATCCGCAGTCGATCCAACAAGATAGTGTCGCAATACCAATGAAGCACCCTTAACTCCACACATTGCCCTTCCTGAAATGTATACCCTCATCAAACCACCCAGTAGTGATATCATCTACCTAGTCATCTGAAACTGCCAATGTTGTCTAAGAATTTTCGACCTTCCTTCCAGAACTGAACCGTGACCTCACATACGCAATTCTCAACTCTACCCAACATACCGCATACTCCCTGCCATCCTATGATAACATGAGAACTTCATGATCCCTTCCGAGCTACAAGCAACTACGTACCCAACTAGCCAAGAACTTCACATTTGATCCCATCTAGAAGAAAAAATCACTATACATCACATGCTCCTCACGCCAGTAGAAAATATACATCTCTAACCCTGGTAGAACCATAAAGAGCTCTCTGAATCCCATTTGTACGACACCAAACCGTGAGGACTGAATCCTCCTAACTCAACCAAGCTACGCAAGCCACCAAAATTCAAAAGCATTGCCAACAAACACATGTAAAAACTCATTACCTCATAAACACCCAGAGAACTAATCATATCCCTTACCATGTCGATTTTCTACTACCAAGTTGTCCTATTAATCCAAGTTCCTTCTTACTTACCTTCGAATTGATACCTTTCCTTGCCATAATACCGCAATTCTCAACCCAGGCTCACCACACGATACCCAAGCATTATGGCTCGTAAGCCGCTGATTAGTCTCTCAAATTTCCCCAAAAGTACCACATTTGAAAAATACTTACCTTGAAGAGACTTCCTGCGAATTTAAGGCCATTGCCTTCACTTTCCTGATACTGATATATATAATCCATAATAATGTAGAAATGTCACAAGTCTTGAAACCCTCAACCTCAATCTCAGTTCTATCTCAATACATACCTTGAAAATCCTCAATTTCTACATATAAACTTGAATCCATCGGAACCATTCTCGAGCGTCATCCACTCTACGCAAATCTCAATTACACTGATCAAGCAGACAGAACGACATGACCCCGTTTGCACACCACATACTAGGCAAGTAATCCACACACTTGAAGCAACAACCAAATTCATACACCGCACACACTACACCTTTTACAATTACAATTCAATCATTCAATAAAATCCATTAACCCATAAAGTGCATTATAAACTGTATCAAAGAATTTCCATTAGTCGAGTCATTCCCAGACTCCACCTCTGCAGGTCATATCTGGTTCACCAATATACCTCGAACCGAAACCAATACAACACATAATCGTGCAATCAACTCATCATTAACAGACTCCACCACTTGGCTCAAAGCCAAAGATCAAGACAAATAATGACTCACAATGCCCATACGCTATCACTGCCACCATGCCGCAGTGAGATTCGACTAAATCCTTCATTAGCTCATATGACACAAAGCGTCTAATATCTCAAATCGTATGCAAATCTCGCATTCACCATTTTAATCGTCATGCCAACTCTCACAAGCGATCTAAACTCAAATTATAACATATATCACTTACTGGAAAAAGAGGACTTGCTACAAAACCACATAAGGATCGCGCAACCTCAGGACACCCGGCAGGAAATAGTCCCGCCTGCTTAGCCTCAAACTGACCTCTCTCTATATCCTTCCAAAAATCATAGCTATTACACTATCACTTTATCCTTCTGCATCTAAACACAACCAACGCCTACCCTCGAGGCATCACAATATGCGGTATAAGAATCCTGAAGCTGATGGTAGAACTAACTCTGGAGTTGTGGTCAAAGAAAATCTTGAGCTCCTGGGAGCTCTTCCTACACTCGTTTGACCAGATGGATACCCTCACTAGACACTACGTGTCCCAAGAATGCTACTGAGCTGAGCATAAATTCACACTTGGAGAACTTTGCATAAAGCTTTCCTCCCTCAATCTCTGCAATACAACTCTCAACTACTGAGCATGCTCCTCCTGTCTACGAGAATATACTAGGATGTCATCAATGAACACAATAATAAGGGAATGCAAGTACAGCTGAAACACACTGTTTGTCAAATGCATGAACGCTGCTGGGGCATTGGCCAGCCTAAAAGACATCACTAGGAACTCATAACACAACAGAAAGATCCGCTTCACTCCACAGCTAAACAACATGAGAGTTCTACCAATACACTCACAACTCAAGGCCATATGCCAACTCCAGACAGAAGTCAAACACTCGATAGCTCTTGCTACATATCCTGCAAATCCCCTTTTTGTCACAATCAAGCAATATGAACACATCTCACCATCAGATCACAGTCACCACATTTTCATCTAGTCACAAAGTCCCATCAATAGGGACACAAACGGACATATATGTCCCCAAACATGTGCTCACACAAACAAAATCTCGACACTCAAGCCATAGACAAAATTCGGCCTCAAGTCCTCCATATTGGCCCATTATCAACATGCTAGAATCACATCCCATTCTTGGAAGTCACAAGCCGTCGATGCACAGCTGATACCGAGCGCTCACGTGCGCGTTCGAATACATGAAGGGAATTCAAATAGTTACGCTTTTGGCTGAATAAATGGATTCGCACGATAAAAAAATCGAGAATGTGAGTTTTTTCCTAAGGGTTCTGCAGCCTCTCGAAGATAAGTACAGACGTCTCTGTACCGATCCGTAAGACTCTATAAAATCTGCTCATGACCGGAGAGTCCTATGTAACCTAGGCTCTAATACCAATTTGTCACGACCCCAAATCTAAACTGGCCGTGATGGAACCTATCGTGGTACTAGGCTAGCCAAATTTTACTGAAAATATCATAAGGTTCCCATTTAATACATAAATTATCCTATGTTTCATAATAATTTTAACTTGTAAGCATCTCAAAACAATAAAAATGATCAGAACGTCTAAACACACCCCAACATCTGGAGTCAACCGTCATGAGCATCTAAGAAGCAATACAGTTTGGTACTAATTCTTTACTACAACAAGTCTGGGAAGTAATGTAAAAATGACAGAGTAAGAAGGAGAAAGGGTAGGGCTGCGAACGTCGAGCAGCTACCTCACAATCTCCGATGAATGCTCCAAATGGGGTAGATCAACTATCGCTCTGCCCCAGTACCTAAATCTGCACACAAGGTGCAGGGAGTAACGTGGGTACGCCAACTCAGTAAGTAACAACCATAACTAAATACTTGAGCGCAGTGACGAACATTTAAAGATCATGTAAAGACATATAATAAGCAATAGTGAAAAATAGCTTTAATCGAGTCAGAAATATACATTTTCGAATATTTCATAAAAATCTCCAAGTTTCCATTTAAATCTCGTATAAAACATTTGTTCACGTTTTCATTAGAGGCTCAGAGTAAAGAAGAGTGAAAATAGTAGTTTCATAAAAATATCAGCCTCTCGGGCACAATGTCACTCACAAATAATGCCTCTCGGGAAAGCCTCTTAGTCACTCGTGACTCCACTCTCATAAGTCAAGCTCACACTCAGCACTCTCACTCAACATGTACCATATAACAACCGCTGCAGCGCGCAACCCAATCTATATAAAAACCCGCTGTAGCGTGTAGCCCGATCCATAATAGTAACCTGCTGCGGCGTGCAACCCGATCCATAATAGTCGACTGCGCTAACTGGGGGTGTACATACTCCGGGAGGGGCTCCTACAGCCCAAGCGCTATATTGTTGCGGCGTGCAGTCCGATCCAATATATATATCTCGCTGCGGTGTGCAGCCCGATCCATATATCTTGCTGCGACGTGCAACCCGATCAATATATATATATATATGTATATAATGTTGCGGCGTGCAACCCGATCCCTAACTATCCTCACAAGTCTGGCTCTCGGCCTCACTCAGTCATCCTCACAAGCCACTCGGGCAACTCATCACAAATCACGGGGACTCAACCCAACTCACCACAAATCACAAGGACTCAGCTCGAATTATCTTGCATTATTCTAAAACAGGGTGATAAACAGTAATAAACATTGAACATGTATAAAGCATGACCGAGTTCATATTTTCTATCAAAAACGTGTGAGGAAAATAGTAAAAATACCCCTGAGGGTCTAAACAGGTCGGCACAAGGCACCAAACATAGTGTACAGCCCAAAACATAGTATAAATCTCTAAAACACAGGATATCATATTTCAATTCAATTAAGCGACGTAATAGTCGCTGCGGGACAGACCAAGTCACAATCCCTATAGGTGCACGCCCACACATCCGTTATCTAGCACGCGCGTCACCTCATTTATCAAAACAATATGAAATACAGGGGTTTCATACCCTCAAGTCTAGATTTACAATCGTAACTTACCTCAAACCGGCCCGAAAACTAATCCGCGATTCTCTTTCCCCTCGAATCGGCCTCCGATTGCTCTAAATCTAACCAAAACAAGATTAATATCATCAATATATGCTAGGGAGACGAAACCCATTCAAAAAGTATAAAAATTAAGCACAATTCCCAAAATTGGTCAAACCCGACCCTCGGGCCCACATCTCGGAATTCGATAAAAATCACATCACAAGAATCCTTATCCTCACACGAGTCTATACATACAAAGAACATCTAAACTGGACCTCAAATGGCCTATAAAATCCTTAAAATAATTCTCAAACTTTTCTCCCATTTTTCCCCAATTTCCAATCTAATTTCCCAAATTAAATGATGAAATTCAAGACTAAATCACGGAATTAGACCAAATATGAGTGAAGAATACTTACCCCAATTATTCCACTGAAAATCTCCTCGAATTTCACCTTCTCCTAAGCTCTCTAAAGCGTTTTGAAAAATATGAACTTAAACCCTCGTTTTTGAATAAAACCTTTCTGCCCATGCCTTTTTCTCCATCACGAACGCGACCATCTCCCCGCGTTCGCGAAGCAAAACTAATCCTAGGCCCAAAATCTTCCTTCGCGAACGCGAGGTCCCACACATGAACACAAATGCCACACATCTTGACCCTACGTGAACGCGTTACACGCCTCTAGAACGCGTAGGCATAATGCCCTGAAGTTCCATCACCCACTAACTCTACGCGAACGCATTGCCCAGGTCGCGAACGCGTGGCCTAACCTCATAATCCTTCGCGAACATGGGGACTACTTCGAGGACGCATAGAAAAAAAGGCCCCAGCCCCCATAACCCTTCGTGAACGCGGCTCAACCAACGCGAACGCGAAGAAGAAAACTCTGCAACCAAAAAACCAGCAAAAATCTTCCAACTCTTAAGTCCAAAATTTGATCCGTTAACCACCCGAAACTCACCCAAGGCCCTGGGGACCTCAACCAAACATACCCAAACATACCATAACATTATTCAAACTTATTAGAGCCTTCGAAACACCCAAAACAACGCCAAAACACCAAAAGCACATCGGATTCAAGCCTATGAACTTAGAAACTTCTAAATTTCACCAATGATGCCGAAACCACCCAAACCATGTCCAATTGACCTGATAATTTGCACACACATCCAAAATGACACTACGAACCTGTTCCAACTTCCGAAATTCCATTCCGACCCCGATAGCCAATTTTTCAATGCCGACCGAAAAATCGCCAAAAACTCATTTTTGCCAAATTAAGCCTAATCCTACTCCGGACCTCCGAAAGACATTCCGAACTCACTCCTAAGTACCAAATCACCTAACGAAGCTATGTGAACAACAAAATCCACATTCCGAGGTCGTTTACCAAATAGTCAACTTCTGGTTGACTTTTCAAACCATAAGACAACTTAAGAGACTAAGTGTCTCATTTCTCACCACGACCACTCTGAACCCGAACCAACCGACCCAACACATCATAAAAGAGATGAACAACACATAATAAAGCAAAAATAAGGGAAACAAGGCTAAACTCTCGGAACGACCGATCGGGTCGTTACAAAAATATTGTGGACCCCCATAAATTGAGGGTCCCTCGTTCATAAAATAAACACAAAAAAACATCCACAATGTAGTCCTTAAAGAGTTTTATTTAGCGGGAGAGTTTATTCTCTCAATAATATTTTTCTTTTATATTAGTGGTTCGATGTAGGTCACTTGACCTAAATCTTTTAAAGTATGTCATGCCTCTTTTACTATATTATTCTTGTTGTCTAACTTATCATCGATCAAGGTTTGTTTGGCTAGCTAACGCATGACGCCATATTTTTCCCATCCCAATAAGTAGTATCAGGGTTAATGCTTCAATGAGTTCAATGACAGGTTCAAGGCGAGTGCAGATCAAGTTGTAGCCAATTTGATGATAACGAAATTTTATATCCTAAAGAAAGTCTGAAATGTTAGATCTGGAGATAAACTTTTAATCATACTTTCACAAAAACCCGCGGCTGCATACGAAAATAAATTATTTTTAACCAGTGTATGAGCTTCAATGTCACAACCCAAAATCCCACCAGAGCCGTGATAGCGCCTAGCACTACTTTCTAGGCAAGCCGACAACAGGTAAGCAGAAATAAACGTTAACAACAATAAAAAATATTCTGAAATAGCTGAATAACATAAGTAACTGACTAATGACAATACAACTGAAATAATCTAATATATGGTGTCATCGAGTGCATGAGAGCTATTGAGTACTAAATATAAAGTCTGAACAACATACATAACTGCCCGAAAGACTAAACAACAATAACATAAGATGAAAGAGGGGACTACAAGGCTTGAGAACAGGATAATATGGCTACCTCGAATTCTCCACGAAAATCCAGATAAACAACTTGCAAGCAACCACCGCTATACAATAATATTAGAATTTCTACAAAGAAGTTCAGAGTATAGTATGAGTACAATCTACCCCATGAATTCAATAAGTAGCAAGCCCAACCTCGCAGAAAGCAATAGCGAGGTTGGAAATGTCTAATAATCAGCTTCAATAACCAACAACAATAATAACAACAGACTAATGGTATATAAAGGAAAAACAACTCAAATAATACATATTCAACACTAATACAATAAGATGAGAAATAGACATGCATTTTAGGTGTACAAGTCAAGGCATCAACTTTTCTAAAAAATCACTTAAACACGGATTTGTCAAGATAAGCTGTGATCTCAAGCTTTAAACATAAAAAAGAGTCATCGAATATCAATTAGTATGAGGAAAATAAAACTCTATGCATGCATGTAAAATTTACATTCCAAAATCAACAACATCACAATTTGATCATCAAGTATATACAATCTCATCACATTCATGGTGCCTGACATAAGTAACCGTCAATCATGCTTGATATTTTAGACGTCAATACCACACAAGAGGGGGGTTGATTTGTGTGGTGTCTAATTTTTCGAGTGTTGTCTTAGTAGAAGAACCTGGTTCTTCTTGGTGTTCCAACCTCTACTGTTGAGGAATAATAAATGCAGTAAAGTAAAAACACAGAGATTTTTATTTGGAAAACACCTGGCTCAAAAGGTGAAAAAACCACGACCTACTCCTCAGTAAGATTTGCTCAAACTCTTCACTAAAACTCTGAGCCAAACAGGACATACAAAATAAACTCTTTTGTAATTCTAGGACTAACTCTAATCCCTTCGTAGTAACTAGCCTCTAGCTAATTTGTACAAGCTTCAAGTTAACTCTAACTTTAACAATGTGTACCTATTACAATTGCTTCTATGAAAGCTAGAAAGATACAATCAAGCTTTGCTGTTGACATCAACCTCAATCAAGCAAGATTTCAAATGAAGGATCTCCATATCCTTTAACTCGCTTTCCTGCACCAAAGTTCTAACTTTGCTGTTGACATGCTGCTTCCTAGATGAACCAGGTTCATCTGCAGGAACATTGACAGTATAATCACATGTCAGCAAAGTATCCTTCCCAAAATAGTCCTTAGCAGTAGCCATTTCATCCTTCTTCACATGAACATCAAAATGAGCAAGCACAGCTATCAGAATAAAGCCATATGGAATAGCATGTGCTTTTGTTCCATTGTCCAAGAGTTGGATGATGAAAGTTGGCCAGTTGATCTGCTTTCCCCTATACAAACAATCCATCAAGGTCATATCAATATAGTTGGCTATGTGCCTTCTTTCTTGTCTTGGCAGCAGGAACTTGATGACAAACTCGAAGAACAACTTGTGCTCAGGCTTCATTTCACTTTTGTATACTGGCCTGGGTTCAATCTCACTTTCATTGTCACTGAAGAATCTGGTAATGTTGATTGCTGAGGCCATCCCATCCAGACTAGGCCATCTTTGCCTAGTGTAATCTTCGTAGCCCTCAGCAGGAATGTTCAGAATTACCCCCAGCTCTTTTGCATCAAAGGAGACTTGAATTCCTTTGACTGTGGAAGTAACCCTGCCCTCCTTGACTACTGAATTACCCATGAACTCCACCAGTTCTACTCTATCCATCCTTCCTTCCATGTGAAGGACCATGTTCTTCTACCCCTGCACATCTAGTGTGTCCAGCAGGTATCGCATCCCAGGTTCCTCGAGATCCTTAAACAACTTTCCATTCAGAATTGTTCTTTTGCCAAACAAGGTGATTATGTCAGTCAACTCACCAACTTCCTCCTCATCTTCTCCACTCAACTCTTTATCATCATATTTCTCAACGACCTTCACTTTTCTTGCCTTGGACCTGGTCCTTTTAACAGTGCGTGTAGGTGTGGCAGACACTGTAGCTGACTTCTTTGAAGAAGCCTTAGCCTTTTTTTTGATTTTGGTGCCTCAACCACAACCGGAGCAGTCTGCTCCTCATGATGGACCAGGTCCATTGTATCCTCTTCAACAACAACAGTCTCCACAGGCTCTCCTACTTTATCCTTTCCCTTTGCAGCTTTCTTTTTCTTTCTCTCTAGCAGAGCCCCTCTCAAACATTTCTTCTTCTTCTCTCACAGCACTACGAGTAGCACGCACCTTTGGTGCCGGAGCATCAGTAGATACAGAAACTTTCCTCTTCTTCGGAGGAACTAGGGTAGTATCCTTCTTGGACTTCTGAGTCCTCCTTTTATTGGGGTTATAGGTATCCCCCAGTTTCTTTAGCTTGTCAGCCAATGTCTCGTCCCCAAATGAAACAACTTCATCTGCTCCTTTCTGCAAGCTTTCTAAAGCTGCCGCTGCTTCCTCAACTATACTTCCCCCTAAATCTGTGACATCTTCTCCAACCTTCTCAGGAATGGGACCACAGATGGCCAATGTGGTACCATCCTCCCCAAATCCCCTTACAGAAGTTTCTTCACCCTCTCTCTCAAGAATTTTACCTTTTCCCAATTTTCTTTGCCTATTCGGCACTTCAACATCAACTACCGACCCAACCAGAACAAACCTGTTCTCAGCATTTACAGGTTCAGAAATAGCATCAAGATTACCTTGTTCAGAATTTGAAGAACCAGGTGCTTCATCCTCGTTGGCTGATTTAAAAGATTTACTTGATGATTCAGAGTTATTATCCTTTTCAGCCTGCAGAATTTCCTCCAAGAATCTTGCACGGGATCCAGAAGCCACTAATTTTCTGGCAAGAACTGATGAGTGGTGATTTTACCACTCATTTTAGCCTTTTCTCATTAGATTTTGTATTGATAAATGATAACTTGAGGTCGTTTTTAGTGTATAATTGCTCTATTTGCAGGAAAATGATGCCATGAAGTGGTTAAGGTCAAATTGGAGTGAAATTGAGCAAAAGAGAGTAAAGAAGAGAAAAGAGGGGAGCAATGGCCGAATGCGATCGCATATGCAACATGCGAATCGCATTTCGAGCCCAGAAGATCGCATACCGCAACAGAAAGATGAGTCAAGTTTAATGAGTGAAATGCGGTCGAATATGCGATCGCATATCGCAAATGCGGTTCGCATTTGAGTCGCATCACCATCTGATGCCTGAAGCTACATTGTAAATGCGACGCACGAATGCGATCGCATATCACTAATGCGGACCGCATATCTCAAATGCGACGACCCTCTGGGACCTAGGGTTTTGATGTGCGACGGAAAGAGTGAAGATGCGAATCGCATCCCTGATATGCGACAGGGATGCGATCGCATATCAGCCCGACGGGGGTGTTTTTGTCCACTTTTCACTCGAATTTTCGGCCCTCTATAAAAAGCATACCTTGGCAACATCTTAAGTATCGATTGGAACTCAATTTTTATCAATTAGAGATCGATTTTTGGATATTTCTTCAGTTTTGTAAATATATTTTGAGTAGAGAAGAACAAGTTTTGAAGCTAGGGCTTTGCACACACACTTGGGTCTTGAAGATTTCACCATTGTGGTTAAGGATTTCTTACCCATTTATGTTTNGTGTAGTGAATGATTTTATTATATTTATAAAGTGGGTATTTGTTATTTTAATTATTCTTGTTCTTTAATGTTTCCAACGGGATTAGCTAACCCTAGGACTCGCCCATTAACTCCGAATTAGTTTTGGAAAAGATTATTTGGGGTTGGGAAAGATTAATTAACAAGAACTTGAGGATTTAACCCTCATTTTATAGATTCTACCTAGGGATAGGATTGAACTACTTGTAGCCAAACTCGGAAGTGCTTAATCTCCTAATTGGGTTAGGGATAATTCAATTAGGAAGTCTTGTTAGTCTTTGGGAAAAGCTAATTAAGAAATGTTATCCGTGGCTAATTAACATTACCCGCTCATATTTGTAAAATCGTGAAATACATTGGATCGTTACTCGAGTGTAATACCCGAAGCATCGATACTTGTTGCCATCGATCATTTTAATTGCTTTCTAGGTTAGTTTATATTTTCGCATTTAGTTATAAACAATTATCAAAAACCCAAAATCATATTTGTTTGGCACTGCACGATAAGTGATAATTCTCTAGCATTCCTAAACGCCCTCATATTGTTCTCTGTGGGATTCGACCCTAACCTTGTTGGGTTACTATATTTGACAACGATCGCTTACACTCTTTTAAGGTGTAAATTGAGCGTATCAAGAACCTTTACACGACGACCACAGGGGGCTGGGTTAGGGTTAGGTGTGGGTTCAGGAATATGAGGGTTTTCAGGGGTTGAGGTCCTTTCTGGTGATTGAGAACTGTAAACAAATAGAGAATTTGAATCTGATTCATAAAGCCCTCCATCATAATCACGATTTGGAGATGAAGTAGAAGAAGAAGCAGGTGGTGGTGAAGACATGATTATCAGCGTTGTTAGGAAGAAAAGAAAATTTATCAGATTTTGTTTGAGAAGAGTGAGATGAACTTGATTCGACGGTTACTTTATGAAGAAAAGAGTAATGATGATCCTTTTATAAGATGTGGCTAGGGAGTTTACAACAGGCAGAGTATTTACTCAAGTGGAAGTCTAATCGATGCAGGACTGACATTGATTAGACAGTTACAAACCCCCTAAAAACTAGGCTAATTAAGTAGAGATGGGACTTCTTGAAACTGGTTCAATTTTGGGTAAGTACAAAGTATTTGAATATGAACCAAATATAGATAGAGTCCTGCTCATGTATGACTGTAATTGATTTAATAAACGTATGGAGATGAGTACGTACCTTGACAGTCAGATGAACTAACATGGATGAACCAGGTTCATCTTGTTAAAATCTTTAATTTGCCTTAATTTATAAATATAGAGAAACATCATAAGCACCAAGGGAATTATATTAATACATGGCAAGAGAGTATGGCAATAAAGACAGGATACTGAGCAATGATTAGTCTGGTTAAGTACCTAAGTCAAGTTTTCTAGCCAAATGTTTTTTTCATTTTTCAAATAATTTTTTTCATTTTTGTTTTTCCAATTATGTGATCTTAATCATCAAGCCTGTTTCTCTCAAAATGCTCCCTACTCAATGCTTTGGTGAATATATATGCAATTTGCTTATCAGTAGCACAAAATTCAATTGAGATCATTCCCTTTTCATAGTTGTCCCTAAGGAAGTGGTGTCTAACATCTATGTGTTTAGTTCTCTTATGATGAACCGGGTTCTTGGTCATACTAATTACACTAGTGTTATCACAGAAAATAGGGATGAATCCCACATCTATACCAAAGTCCATGAGTTGTTGCTTAATCCATAGCAACTGAGCACATCAAGAGGCTGCAACCACATATTCAGCCTCAAGAGTAGACAAAGCTACTGAATCCTGTTTCTTGGTGGCCCAAGACACAAGGCAGGAGCCCAAGAAGTGAGCCATGCCTGAAGTACTTTTCCTGTCAACCAGGAAACCTGTATAATCAGCATCAGCATATCCTACAAGGTCAAAATTACTACCTTTAGGATACCAAAGGCACAAATCAGTGGTGCCTTTCAAATATCTCAAAATACTCTTCACTGCAGTGAGGTGGGACTCCTTTAGATTTGCCTGAAACCTAGCACACAGTCCCACGCTGAACACAATATCAGGTCTGCTGGCAGTGAGATATAATAGATACCTAATCATCCCTCTGTATAGCTTTTGATCAACAGATGAACCAAGTTCATCCACATCCAATTTTGTAGCTGTGGCTATGGGGGTGTCTATTTACTTTGAGTCCTCCATTTTAAACTTCTTCAGTAGTTCTTTCACATACTTTTGTTGATGGATTATTGTTCCATTTGGTTTTGCTTGATGTGCAAGCCTAAGAAGAAGTTTAGCTCACCCATCATGCTCATCTCAAACTCGCTCCCCATATATGTAGCAAATTCCTTACTCAGTTTTTCAGTAGTTGCTCCAAATATAATATCATCCACATATATTTGCACAACCAGGAGTTCTTTACCCTTTTCCTTTAAGAACAATGTGATGTCAATTTTGCCTTGTTTGTACCCATGTTCTAACAGGAATTTTGATAGCCGCTCATACCATGATTTAGGTGCTTGTTTGAGACCATAGAGAGCCTTGTCAAGTTTGTATACGTGGTCTGGTGACTCCTTGCTTTCAAAACCTTGAGGTTGTTTGACAAATACATCTTCCTTCAAATAGCCATTGAGAAAGGCACTCTTAACATCCATCTGATGGAGAGTGAATTCCATATGTGCAGCAAATTCTATAAGAAGTCTGATTTCCTCCAGTCTTGCAACAAGGGCAAAGGTCTCATCATAGTCAATTCCCTCTTCTTGACTTTACCCTTGAACAACCAACCTGGCCTTGTTTCTTGTAACAGTTCCATCCTCATCGAGCTTGTTCTTGAAGACCCACTTTGTGCCAATCACTGATCTGTCTAGTGTCCTGGGTACCAAGTGCCATACTTGACTTCTTTCAAACTGATTCAGCTCCTCTTGCATGGCATTTACCCAATCAGTATCTTGTAGGACTTCACCAATGTTCTTTGGTTCGATTAAGGATAGGAAGGCATCAAACACACACAGATTTTTAAAGGAGTCTCTTGTTTTGATTCCGGATGACAAATCTGTTATGATGTTCTCAAGAGGGTGAAAACTTTGATATATGTGTGGTTTGAGCACCAATTGTTCACTTATGGATGATTCTATGGTGTCTTGGTGTTGTGGAACAGGATCAGGGCCAAGATTCACATGTTGACTTCCCCCTGTCATGTTGCTTGGGTTAGTTGGACATGGTCCATCACCTGTTCCATCTTCCATGGCTGCTTTAATGTGTTCACTGCTTCTCACCATTCCAAGCTCCTCATCTTCTGGTTCCTGTCTCTCAGAAAGAGTGTTAGTTTCATCAAAGACAACATGCACACTCTCTTCTACACACATAGTTCTTTTATTGTACACTTTATAGGCTTTGCTATGTGATGAATATCCCAAGAATACTCCCTCATCACTTCTGGGATCAAATTTACCTAGGGAATCTTTTCCATTATTGTGCACAAAGCATTTTCATCCGAAAGCCCTAAGATGGGATATGTTGGGATTTCTCCCTTTAAGTAATTCATAAGGAGTCTTCTCTACCAGTGGCCTGGTCATACATCTATTAATTATATTGCAAACAATGTTTATTGCTTCTGCCAGAAGCTGTGAGGTAGTTTGCTAGAAAGAAACATGGTTCTTGCCATGTCCTCAAGAGTTCTAATTTTTCTTTCCACAACCCCATTTTGCTGTAGGGTTCTGGGGGGCAGAAAAGTTGTGATTGATACCATGTTCATCACAGAACTCAGCAAACTTAACATTCTCAAATTCAGTACCATGGTCAGATCTTATCGATGCTAGTTGATGTCCTAACTGATTTTGAGTTTTCTTAATAAATGAGGTAAACATATAAAACGCTTGATCCTTAGATGTCAAAAATAAGGTCCAAGTGAACCTTGAATAATCATCAACTAGCACCATCACATATTTCTTACCACCTCTGCTCAAAGTTCTCATTGGACCGCACCGATCCAGATGAACCAGTTCCAACGTCCTGGTGGTACTGATCATTTTCTTACTTTTAAATGAGGATCTTACCTGCTTCCCCCTTGCACATGCCTCACAAACTTTGTCTTCCTTGAACTTAATGTTAGGGAGTCCCACCACTAAGTCCTTAGAGACTAATTTGTTAAGCTGATTTAGACTTGCATGTCCAAGTCGTTTGTGCCAAAGGAGGGGATCACTGTCCAAAACACTTAAGCAAGTGAGTTCATTTTCAGACAGTGTGGACAAGTCTATGACATAGATATTATTCATTCTCTTTCCCTGCAAAACAATCTTGTCAGTAAGCAAGTTAATCACAAAACATTTTGTGGAAGTGAAAGCAACCAGGTTACCTCTGTCACACAATTGTGACACACTTATCAAGCTGTATTTCAAGCCATCTATCAAGTACACATGTTCGATGGAACGTGTGTCATCCTTTCCTACTTTTCCAACCCCTATAATTTCACCTTTCTTTCCATTTCCAAAGGAGACATTTCCTCCTTTGAGGTTTTCAAGTGAAAGGAACTGTTCCTTGTTCCCCGTCATATGCTTTGAGCAGCCACTATCCAAAAACCAAATTTGGCTGCTTCCTCTCACTTGTACCTACAAAAGGAAATCAGGGGTTAGTTTTAAGAACCCAAACTAGTTTGGGTCCTTTTCTATGAGAGAATGGATGAATCAAATTTTTTCTGGCCCAATTTGTAGCTAGTTTTTCTTTTTTACAAACCTCTCATTTTTTTGACTGGACTGCTCTTTTGCAGTACACTCATATTTGTAGTGGCCAGTCTTACCATAGTGGGTGCAGATTTTATTTTCAGGGAGAGTGAGATACTTTCTTTTGGGATCGCACTTGGGCAATTGACTCCCAAAACCAAGCCCTCTCCGGTTGCTACTATGATTCTTTTGAAGCCATATCAAGGCATCAGAGGATTTATTCCATTTACAAGTTCTATCTAATTCATGTTTGACTTTGCCAAGCTCTTCTTTAAGTGATCTTATCTGTTCATCCTTGGCATACATTTTGTCTTTTAGTTTTCCCAAATTTTCCTCTAACATGACATGAGAGTGATCAACAACCTTTTTACTGGATCCTAATCTCAGTTTTAAGTTCTCAGATTTTAGTTCTAGAATCTCAGTCTCAAGTGGATGAACCTGGTTCAACAAGACAGTGTTTTTCTTTTCAGATTCACTGACTCTGATTTCTAGGTTCATGCACTTTGCTTTTAGCATTGCACATTCTTTAGAGAGTTGATCCTTCTTTTTGGTTGTTTTCTCAGAATCATCTATGAAATCAAGTAGCAACTCAGAGAGTTTTTCATTAGATAGGAACTTTATTTTGTTTTTAAGATGGGAGATACTTACCTATGGTTCTTCATGTGATTCCTCATCGGATTCTCCAATTGCCATGAGCGCCTGATCTCAGTCTCCCCATCTTCTGATTCCTCATCTGAACTTCCCCCCCAAGCAGCAACCATAGCCTTTATTGTGGTTTTCTTGGGTTGGACCAGTTCCTTCTTCCTGTTTCTTCTTTCATATCTCTCCTTTTTCCATTATACTTCCCACTGAGGATAGTTTTTGATGATATGGTCAGTCTTACCACATTTGTAGCATCCCTCGTTGGTTGGCCTTTCTGGAGCTTTTGCTTTGTTGTAGTTTCCTCCTCTAGAGATGCCCTTCTTCCTCATGAGAAAGTTTCTGAATTCTTTGGTAATCATGGCCATCTCATCTTCCTCCAGATCTGCTCCCTCAGTGATTCTCAGTGCTAGACTCCTCTCCTTCTTTGGACCATCCATCTTTATTGTCTGCCTTCTTAGTTCATAGGCAGTAAGGTTTCCAATTAGCTCGTCTAATTTGAGGGTTGCCATATTTTTGGATTCCTGGATGGCATTGATCTTGCTTTCCCATGAAATTGGAAAAACGCTTGTCAGGATTGTTTCTACCCTATCTTCTTCAAGAATTACTCTACCAAGAGACTTAAGTTCATTTGTCAAGGTTGTGAACCTTGTGTACATCTCTTGGATTGTCTCACCTTCTTTCATAGTAAAGTTTTCATACTGAGAGTATAGTAGAGTACCTCTTGATCTTTTTACCTGAGGTGTTCCTTCATGGGCTACTTGCAAGGTATCCCAGATTTATTTGGAAGTGGTGCAGCTTTGGATTCTACTATACTCATCTGGACCTAGTCCACACACTAGCCACTTTTTGACCTTTGCATTCTTCTCCCATTTCTTCAGATCCTCAACAGTGGAGTCAGCTCTAGTCTTTGGTACATCTACACCTTCAGCAGTCTTATTCATGGTAGCTAGAGGACCATCAGTGACTATCTCCCAGAGTTCATAGTCTTCTACAATCAGGTGGTCCTTCATCCTGTTCTTTCACCAGGAGTAATACTGTCCGTTGAAGAGTGGTGGCCTTGCAGTTGATTGACCCTCCCAGTTTCCAGGTGGTGCACTCATTTTGATCTTTTCCAAGGTGTTAACCTTTTCAAGGATAACCTGCTCTGATACCAATTGATGTTTTAGACGTAAATACCACACAAGAGGGGGGTTGATTTGTGTGGTGTCTAATTTTTCGAGTGCTGTCTTAGTAGAAGAACCTGGTTCTTCTTGGTGTTCCAACCTCTACTATTGCGTAATAACAAATGCAGTAAAGTAAAAACACAGAGATATTTACGTGGAAAATACCTGGCTCAAAAGGTGAAAAAACCACGACCTACTCCTCAATAGGATTTGCTCAAACTCTTCACTAAAACTCTGAGCCAAACAGGACTTACAAAATAAACTCTTTTGTAATCCTAGGACTAACTCCAATCCCTTCGTAGTAACTAGCCTCTAGCTAATTTCTACAAGCTTCAAGTTAACTCTAACTTGAACAATGTGTACCTATTATAATTGCTTCTATGAAAGCTGGAAAGATACAATAACAAAACACCTACTACAATCATCTAGACTCAATGACAAACAGATGGAACTGGTTCTTATAGCTGGTCTGTAGCCTTTGTATCGCACATTAATTCTTCTTGCAAAATCTCTGGGAATTTTGCTTTCAGATCTTGATTCACTTCTTTACTTGTGCATTCTTCTTTTTTAAATTCAAGCAGGAATACTTCAATTATTTATAGAGTCAGTCGTTGAGTTTGTCGTTCAGTTCTGGTACAACTCTTCCTGGGTGAAAGAGTTCGTATTAAACTCAACTTCCTTCCTTTGTTACTTTCCTTGCTGATTTCAACTTCATCTTCTTATCAATTTGCAAGCTTTTCGCATTAGGAGACAATCTCTTGGTTCATTGATATTTCAAAAACACATTTATCTCCTATGCATATACGGTTCATGTGCCAACGCGTCAGGTCAAGTATGTGTGCTCTGATGGACCTGGTTCATTTGGTCAGACACTTGTCAATCTTCAAAACTATACAGTAACTTGGGTCAACAATGCTCCCAGTACTCTCATGGTGCCTGGTACAATAACCCCAGACCATCATACGCACACTCATCTTTATACGAGTGCCTGATGTATGTCTCACTAAGAACATCTCGTGTGCTTGTACTCATAGGTCCAGAAGTAACAGAGGTTTTCACCTGACTCTAAAGGGGTTAATTCTAGCCCAAGTGGTTATCAGAGCAAAGTTATCGATCAATGTCACTATGCCCAATGTGGGGCCTTAATACAAGCGTCACCTTATTATCAATATCAAGATAGCTCTATGGTCCAATATCAGTTATAAATGCGCTGAATGTGGCTCTATGGACCAAAATCAATCATCAATTTGCTCAAGTATTAATATGCCACCATCTCACAATATCATAATGAAAATACCGCATGGAATATATATCGACAAGCCACAGTTTAGCTCAAACCAGTCACACACAAGGAAACTAACAACATGTGAGATAAAATTTAAAAAGTGCACTGAGACATTGATAAACACGCCGATATAATATCATATCTGAAAAACATGACGATGATCAAGTAAAAATAGCTCATCATAGAAAAAAGGGCACTATTATGTCTCAACGTATAAGAAAATAACCTTGACATGATTTCTTGAATGAATAATAGCAAACATAGTCATACAAGTGGAGAAATACGGTATTGTCACGACCAAAATCTCAACCTACCGTAATGGCGCCTAACACACTTGCTAGGCAAACCGATAATCACATAATAAGTAAATATTTGAATAAACATGTTTTAATAAACACAATAGCGGAATATCATAATATATGATAAAAATAACTAAAATACTACTACAACCATCCCCAAAAGAATCTGGTTTCAACGAGTACATGAGCACTACTAAGTATCAACAAAAACCAAAAACTCTATTACAAATTTCTGAGTAATAGAAATGTACTGAAGACAATAAAAGCAAAGTGAGTCAAGGTCTATGGACGTCATAACAACTACCTTTAAGTTTTAAGCAAGTACTAGCACAAATCTCGAAATCTCCACGTCCAGATGTACATGGATCTGCACACGATGTGCAGAGTGTAGTATGAGTACAACGGCCACGCGTACTCAATAAGTAACAGAACTAGCCTTAGGTTGAATGCACTAACGAGCTCAGAAGAAGACAGCCATAGTCAAATATAATGACAAGATAAGTTTAATGATGACAGATTCAATAAACAACTAAGAGAAATTATCATAATTAGCTCGTTCATGTTATAGAAATTTAGACATGCTTTCACGTTCAACATTTTAAGCCCTAACACTAATAGCAATATGTCAATTACATCTAGCATGATGAATGATACATCTCTATGCCTATATGTCAAATATGCATGTCAAATGAATGATTTCGTGGTGATATTCCCCAGTACTCACACTCTCAGAATACTCAAGATGTCAACCAATGCCTACTAAACACACGCATAATCACTCAGCACTATATGGGTGCCTGACATCAATGCCCCTCACAAAACACGTGTATATATATCAAAGTGTCTGCACTCACTGCTGGTATGTCAGACTGTAGAGAGGTGGATCCTGCCCAAGCGCTAATATATAAAGTCTATAAGGCCTGCTGTAGCGTGCAACCCGATCCACATAATAGTCATAAAGCCAATATGGCATGTTGCGATGCACAACCCGATCAACAATAACAATCACAAGTCGGCTCTCAGGCCCACCTCAATCATAAATCTCTCAAGTCTCAAGGGCTCACAATGTCGTACCACACATCCAAACAATGATAATATAGGATGTAACAATGAATTACAATAGAGACTGAGATATAACATGCAAATGAAAAATCATGACTGAGTACATAGTTGCATTTAAATCAGATGACTCAAACAACAGAAATAACCTCATTATGTTTCAAACCGAATAAGCACATAGCCTAAACATGGTTCCTAATATGAATCAAAGCTCAACTACTCTAACAAGTAGGTATTACACAGATAAAAACAAGACATAATATTAAAATAGTACAAAAGAATCAACGAGAATCATTATTACCATGGTACACGTCGACACGCCCATCACCTAGCATGTGTGTCACCCCAACATAAAACAAATAACACACTTTCCAGGGTAAATACTCTCAATTCCAAATTTAGAAATGTTACTTACCTCAAAGCACAAAACTCAATGCTCCAACAAACCCTTGCCATGCGAATCGGCCTCCGAGCGAATCAAATATAGACAAAGCAACTCAATTCCATCAATAATAACTATAGGAAACAATTCCAAAAGATAAAGCTAAGTCTCTAATCAAAATAAAAAAGTCATCCCAAAAAGTCAACCCCGGGTTCGCACTTTGGGGCCCTACAAAATTCACAAAATCTGAACACCCATTCAATTACTAGTCCAACCATACTAAATTCACAAAATTCTATCAAAAAATCGACCCTCAAATTATCAAATCTTACTCTCTAACAACTTAGTCTATAATCAACAAGTTCTACCTTAAACACACATAAATTAGTAATAATCAATGGGTAATCAATATTTATCAATAAAATGTTAGAAACTTCACTTGCCTCTTCAACTGTAGACAGAACCCTCTCAAATTGTTCCCCTAGTTGAGCTCCACAAGTCCAAAATGAGAGAAAAACATGAAACCCTTCGATTATGTGATGACCCAAAAGGTCATCCTAAGTAATTCCAGCTAAATCTGTGTTCTGAGGCCTCGAAATCCTCTGTTAATCTCACCTCAATATGCGTGCGCAGCCTGGGCATGTAGCCGGGAAGCTTCTATGTGAAAATTTGATAAAAATGGAATCTTTGAATTGAATAATTAAATAAAGTTGACTTTGGTCAATATTTTGTTAAACGGACCCGGACCCGTGATTTGACAGCCCCAGAGGGTCCATAGGAAAATATGGGACTTGAGCGTGTGCCCGGAATCAAATTCCGAGGTCCCTAGCCCGAGAAATGAATTTTTAAAGAAAATTATTTTCTGAAAATGATAAAGAATTTTGAAAATGCATTATTATGTGAAAACCGTGTTACCGGGCCCGTATTACGGTTCTAGAGCCCGGAACAAGTTTAATATATGTTATGTGACTTATCTGTGAAGTTTGGTGTAAAACGAATTTGAAATGACGTGTTTCGGATCAAATTGGAAAAATTAAGCTTTATGAAGTTTTAAGAAATTTCTATGAGTTTTGAGGTTTAATTCGTTGATTTTGATGATATTTTGGTGATTTAAAAGCTTGAATAAGTCCGTAGGATGTTTTGGGTGTTGAATGTGTTTTTGATTTCGAGCCCCGAGGGCTCGGGTGTGATTCGGGTAGGTGTTCCGGGTGTTCAACTTAGGAAATCACTGCTGATGCACCATCTTCTTGTGTGTCTGCACCTGAGGGGCTAGAGCCGCAGGTGCGAGACCACAGGCGCGATGCCAAGTCCGCAGGTGCGGTCCACCTCGCAGGCGCGGACCAGACGCCGCAGGTGCGTCTCCGCATGGGCGACATTCTTTTTGCAGGTGCGGCCCCTTCTGGGCCTGACCCATTCCCGCAGGTGTGACCATTCTTCCGCACCTGTGATACCGCAGGTGCGAGCCTTCCTTCCGAAGGTGCGAGATCCGCCCAGTGATTTTTTTCTCTTAAGTCCAAACAGTAGGCATTACGGGATTTTCCCAACTTTTCACTCCTTCCTTCTTCTCCACAACCCCTTAGCCATTTTGAAGAGCTTCATCACTACATCCTCCTAGGTAATCAATTATAATTCCATTTTTCTTCCATTTATCATCATCTATCACTAGAATCTAGGCCTAAATTCCTAAAATCAAAGTAGAAATTAGGGGTTTTGGATAGAGTTAGGGCTTATGGGATTTTGGGTAATTCAACCTCAATTTGGGGTCAGATCTTAAAACAAATTATATATTCTAACTCGTGGGGTTATGAGTTATCGGGTTTTGGTCCGAACCTCGAGTTTGGACCAAGCGGGCTCGGGGTCGAATTTTGGTA
>ML283027.1:2908-93129 GCA_005239495.1 Nicotiana undulata
GCGCAGGAGAGCTAATTGAACCAACCAACCAACTATAACAGATTAGCTGAATTGATGCACTAGAGCTTCTGTCAACTGAAGTTAAGATACAAAACTAAATAAAGAACAAATGACATAACACAACTTATTAACATCGCCGGCTGGAACCATCCATTCTACAATGTCTATCTCTAAGATTTCCTTGCTTCATTTTGTAACTTCCCTTCTTTCATCTGTTCTCGAGGCTGTCAAAAGACAGAAAAGCACTAATCTGTTATAGTTGGTTGGTTGGTTGGTTCAATTAGCTCTCCTGCCCCCCCTCCCCCCAACACACACACACGAAGAAAAAGTTCATTGCGCTTGGGCAAGTGAACGATAAAGTATTAGTATCTAACATTTGTTTTTGTTTCAGAGGTAGAACAGCTTTTGAGCCCAGAGGAAAGAGCAATTTTGTACCGCAACCAAACTACAGAGCTGGATAAGATATCAACTGTAAGTTCCAAGAACCTCCAGCTGCCTCTTTTCATGGTAACATCTTCTCTGATAAGTAAATTGGTAGTCTTTCGTGCAAGCCAGGGGCTTGCTCTTCTAACTGTTAGAAAATAGAAACTGCCTGCAAACTGCAGATACCAAAATCCACATTATTAAAAAGAAATCATACATCCTTTTGCTGGTTTCTGGAACAAGTCCTGATACTAATGGATGTGTGTCTAATCCAGGAAAAATGGAACCCTCTTCACACTTTTGCCCTAGCAGGGCAGATACGATTTATGGATAGACTTCTAGAGGAGGGTCTTGATATTGATGTTGTTGACAAGGTAAGATTCCATAATACCTTTGTTCGTTCGTTTGGTATGAAGTAAGTCATTCAGTTAATTTGTTGACAGGAAGGGCGAACTGCTCTCCACCATGCGGTTTTTGGTAAAAAAGAAGCTGTCATCAGTCATCTTCTAAGAAAAGATGCAAATCCTCAAGTTAGGGATTTGGTGAGATGGCTTGCTTTTTCTTTTTACTCTTTAAACAACTTGCTTAAATTTTGATTACAGGGATCATATTTATATCTTTTTCATCCTGTTAACAGGACGGTGTTACCCCGCTTCATTATGCAGTTCAAGTAGGAGCTATGCAAACTGTCAAGTTGTTAATCAAATACAAGGTTGATGTGAATGTTGCTGATAACGTAAGTGGACATTTTATTTTATTTTCTGACTTTTTTATGATCCTGCTAATTTATTTGAAGTAATTCCTTCTTACAGGAGGGCTGGACGCCACTGCATGTGGCCATGCAAAGCAGAAACAGAGACATAGTTAAAATTCTTCTAGTCAATGGAGCAGATAAGTACAGGAAGAATAAGGTAATTGTAGGTATAGTTATAACTTTAGTGCCAAACTAGTGTTATTGCTGGTTCAATCTCTATGGATTAAAACGTTTGCGCTTAAGCACTTCCCGTACTAGCCAGTCCTTTTAACTTTGGGTGGTTGAGAATATCTCCTACTTCCTGTTTGCGTGCTTAAGTCAACTGATTTTGCAAAGCTAATTTTTTCCCCAAAAATCTTTAAAATGCAAGTCTGATGATGTTCTTCTCATTGATAAAAAATCCCGATTACAACACATTTTTGCACTCAACTTTGAGAAAGAATGGCAAAGGTTATTCAACCCGAATATAGACGTGCCAATTCAACTCAAACGGCAGATGAATGATAAAAGATATTATACACTATGATTATGTATAGGATGAGTCTGTGAGAGAGGATTTTCCATGTTGGAAGACTTTCCTATAGGCTTGTGAAAATTTTAATAGCCTTTGAACATTTACGTTCCACAGGATGGCAATACACCCCTTGATCTTAGCCTTTGTTATGGCAAAGATTTCAAGTCTTATGATCTGGCGAAATTACTGAAGCTCGTTCCTGCTAATAGAGAGCTGTGATTCGCTTCTACAATTTAGTCACAGCTCCAAGAGATGGATCTTCCAAATATTCAACAAGATCAGAGCCAGAACATTGATTTCACCGCCTTAGCTCAATCTTCCAAATATTCAAGAAGATCAGAGCCAGAACATTGATTTCACCGCCTTAGCTCATTTTAGCAGATTCTTCTGCAGATTTGCCTCCGACAGAAGAAATGCAGATCAAACAGTTGAGGAAGTTCATTAAGCATGTTAGGATGGAGATATTGACGCACAATTCAGATTATCTATAAGACCTGGAACTGCAAAATCTTTGGGCAATTGTGCAGTCAGTCTTGTAACAGATTTGTACATTATCTATTTTTTATGGCATACATGTCTCAGTACTGAGTTTACACATTCTACTGAGCCAGTATCAGGGAATTGGAAAGTTATGAATTCTCTAGTACGTCTATGAAAAATATCTTACAACTTCTGTCTCTTCATTCCTGGGAAGAGAAAGAAGCAGATAGAGCAAGGGCCGCTACAATTGCTTTAGCACAGGTCCCAACTCAAATTGTTTAAACATCCTGCAACTAAATAGCGTTTTCTCATTAACTATTCTAATATGGCCGTAACTCATAACTTGCAACCAACCATATCAAATTATCTGAAGGCAAGTAGTTGGCGAAAATAGGTTACACAGGTTACTGTTGTACTGCGACCACAATTGTTATCTCATTCAACACCACCTCTAATACTGAACTGACAACATTGTTCTAGACATCGTCTGATCAGTGCTTTGAATAATGTAGGTTGAGTACAAGTACAAAATATGTAAAATTAAGCACTACTTGATTCTAAAGAACAGGTTAATCTCCGCTTGCACAACCTTTACAGCCGCAATGGACACATTCAATAACCTTCTCCTCCCTAAGATGCTGTGGAACTCGGCAGACACAGGTTGTTTGGAAGTTGTGATCTCGCGGTTGCATGCACCTCAAACAGCAGAGCCGTTCATAACCAGGCTGTAATTCAAAAGCCAAAACCATAAGAATTGACTACAAGGTCATTATATACAAAATTGGGAAGGACACACCGACTCACCACCAACACCCCCCCCCCCCCAAAAAAAAAGAAAGAACCTCTGAGAAAAAGTACGAAACAAAAGTCAAAACAGAAATACATAAAGAAAAAAGAGAATTACGCATTGGCATGTGTTACAGTACATGAACAAGAGTTCCCCACAAATGAAAAAGAGATCGTTCATGGCTTCATGCAAGTGCACTTAAAATGCAAAGGTGGCACACAAACTGAAGCAAGGAGGGTGAACATACCTTTTTCCATTTCGCAATCAAATTTTTATCCGCATATCCTTGATCTAGGCAGAACTCATATAATTCCTTGGAGATCTCCTTCCTCCTGTGATAGAGATCAAAAATATACCGGCTCTTCTGGTGGGCAATTTTGAAAATAGGCCACAAAGCCTCACATTTTCTTTTGCCATCATGAGGATCATTCTCAGCTGCACCAGACAGTCAAACCAACATTAAAGTTCCACAATATAATAGGAGATGAAAATAATTTTGACTACACAGGAAACAACGAACGCTAAAATAGACTTATTAACTGAAGTGTCAATACCTTCCCTCATTTTTGCTTGTAATTCACTAAGAGTAGGTTCAATCAGCTCCCATCCCTCTGGATATTTGACACGGTTTGTTTTTACTTTAGGCATGACCTTAACTGCAGCAAAATCGATGTAAATGTAAGACATACTCACAAATGTATCTTACCTTTTGTCTTTATTAACAAGGATTGAGCAGTCAGAGAAACAATGCCAATAACAATTTTGGTAAATGATAGAAGATGCTCGGATAATGGATTCAAAGCATCAATTGGCCAACAAAAGCCAACTGATATTCTGATGTGATCATGATACACTACTCAATACATAATCTAGTAAAATTACATGGACAGGCTTTCAGATTCTCAGCATTTCATGGTTAACTTCAAGACCAGTCATGCTTAATTCTTGGTTACAAATCAAGCCATTACAGTTGAACGGGAACTTGTTCCCAACGAGAAAGATGAGACAAGTGACAATGAGTGTAGCGAACATGCCAAAAGCAATGGATATGCGCTCGCCTGACATCCATTTCATTTTTTTCCTTATGTTTCTTTCCCTCGTTACCAAAGTAGGCTAAAGGGGAGTATACAACAACAACAACCACCCAGTGAAGTCCTACAAGTGGGGTCTCGGAAGGATAGTGTGTACACAGACCTTACCCCTACCTTGGGAGGATAGAGCAGCTATTTCCGATTGACCCTCGGCTCAGGAAGGAAAGAAATAGTAGAAACAAGAATTACCAACATCAAATGCCAAAAAGATAATCACAGCAAACTAAGAGCCAGAAAATAGATAGAAAGAAGAAGTAGCAACAAGCATCAACCACAGCAAGAAACTAAGAAACCAACACGGATGGTAATAGGAAAATATGTAAAATTAGCAATTTAAGAATAAGAACACACTACCAATCTAACCCTAATGGGTACACCATGTACGGATCAAGAAACGCTCTACTACCTACTAACCTTTTATCCTAATTCTCAACCTCCACACTCTCTTGTCAAGGGTCATGTCCTCGGTAAGGTGAAGTCGCGCCATTTCCTGCTTGATCACCTCTCCCCAATATTTCCTTGGCCTCCCACTACCTCTTCTCATATCC
Source organism: Nicotiana undulata (assembly GCA_005239495.1). Lineage (NCBI taxonomy): Eukaryota > Viridiplantae > Streptophyta > Magnoliopsida > Solanales > Solanaceae > Nicotiana > Nicotiana undulata. The sequence goes on from ML283027.1 coordinate 7,506, forward strand.
ACCAAAGTCAACCGCTCACACCACCTTACTGGGGCATCTGGGCTTCTCCTCTTCACATACTCGAACCAACTAAGCTTCCTACACGGGAGCCACGCCCACCTTTACCCGGATATCTTCATTCCCCTGTAGCGCTACCCAACAACAACAATAAACCCGGCTTAATCTTATAGTGCTACCCGTGAAACTCACTACTGGATCAGAGGGAGTCTTGTGTTAATTAACCACCAAAATCAAGCCATAACTTTTAGAGGTTGTACAAACTTGTCCTGCTTTCCATGACATGGATATGTTGTCATTACTTCTCATTATAGTGAATATAAACTAACGGGGGTTGGAACCAAGGATTTGACTTAGTAGTCGATGAAGTGAGTGAAAACCTTCGATATCAAGGATCTGATACCGGAACAAAAAACATTGGTGATTTCTTCCCATATGTCTAAGCCTAAGCCATGGTACACCGGTAGCAGGCTAAAAGGGAGTATAAAGAAGAAATCTGTGAACTGCAAGTCCCCAGCGCTCTAATTAACACATACAACGAGGGAGATTAGAGATAGAAGTTTTGCTTGTACTGACATTCTAAGGCATAGTTGATAATCAGATAATTTTACATGCTTCATTAAAATATAATGAATCACTTTACTTTTTCGATGTCTCCACAAATTGCATTACTATATGGTAAATTTGTAATAGGTTATAATAAGAAAGTTGTGGTAGCACCATTACCACAAGTTACATGTCACGATAATAAAGCTGAGTGTGAACAACCTAACAACCAAGCAATGACACAGATATATATATATATATATGTTTGCTACATGCCTGGTTATAGTTTCGAGGCAGTTCACCTTAAACTATCTGATTGAAGGCAAGATTCAGTTAGTCAACAAGGAAACTTCAGTTTTTGTAACCAAGGCAAATCAAATGCAGATTTGATATCGAGGTCTAGCGTTGGAGCATGCTTGTGATCTGCTAGAACTCGTCTCGGGAAAAAAATCCAGGTTAACAGGCTTATGAGCTTAGAGAGCCTTTCTACTTCTCTTCTCTTGTTTAAATTTTTAAGCTTTGCAAATATAATCTATAAAGCGACCTATATTTTCAACTTCAGCCTCTTGCTAGTTTCTCTCTCACTCTCCTCCCATCATCACCAATCTCCTTAACTCATCCATGATCCATTACTTCTCATTGTATCCATCCCTTCTAACCCAATCTCTATTCCATCTCTCTCTTATTTCTTTTAGGTTGACTACAGGTTCTTGTGGCCTCAATCATTTTACGTCAAACGTTCACTCTGGTAGCAAGAATATGGTGTCAAAGTAAAGAAAAATAAAGAAAGTAGGGATAGATATCTCGCCTTAGCTATTATCTCAACGCAATTACTTTTGGAACGGCTATCCCATATATCTAGAACACAGGGCTTTTGGATTTAGTATTTCATCTGAAACTTGTAACAGATCTAGGATTGCTTTTTTACTTGCATTAAGAAGGGTGGAGATTTTGATTGAATCAGTTTTCCTAAATTCAAAGGAAAACTTCCTTAGAGAGTTGCTAATGCATAAACTTCCTCATCCACAATTAAGCCAAGATCAAGCAGCAAGACATTAGGGTCAATTACTCTTGAGCATGGTATAGCTAAGTCGAGCCACGCCAAGCTTGCCTAGTTTTCAGCTCCCTTAGAAGGTCAATTACATTCAACAACATAACAACTATGCCACACCCCAAATTAGCTGGTGTGGCTGCTTCAGGCCTTTCTACCTTTCCCTTCTCCTCTCTATCCATCTTTACATAACATACTTGATTCTTATGTTTTGGCCATATGAATCCTCTTTAATCATCTCGATTATTTGGGTTTGTTTCATTTCAACACTATTAGGGTTTCTATAGGTCTTACACTTGACAGTATCATAATCATGTCTAACCTCATAAACCAAATTACCCACAGACTTGGCAGCACATAACATAGGCGCTAACTTCGCCTCCTTGGCAATACAAGCCGTATGCATAATTATCAAAATCCAGAGACAAAATGAAAATGCAGCAAATAAATTTTTATTTCCATATTTCAGAATATTTAAATTAACTTCCTACAGCACTATTCTTCCTTCGGCAAACAAATATTGTGAGTTAAATCTGCTTCAATCAAATACTTCTACATCCTATTCTTCATAATACACCAGAGAAAAGAAAATATAGAGAAGATATATATATATCTGAACTAAAATTAACTTAGTACAAAAAAAAAGGACACTAAATTATACCGCAAAAGCAACTGTACCGGTACGGAACGTTGAATAATGGTGACGGCGAAATAAACGGCGGCGTAGAGGACGACACGAACCTAAGAAGATCCGGTTAGTGGTGAGCCTGGATTCTGGAAACTTCGATTATCTTATCGAAGGGAAAGGAACGTTGGGGCTGGGTAAAACGCTAGCTAATTGATTTGACCCGGTTCTGGAGCTACATAGTACATAGATAGGTAATCCGATCCGGATATGATTTGACCCGTAAATTTCCTTTTTAGCATAATACCTGGTTACCTGGGGAGTTACCTACCCCTCCCCCAAAAAAATAATTGCCAATAATGACATAAAACTCGTGGTACTATTGATCAATATGTTATTACTTATGATAAAATTTGCTTTTGACCCCAAAAACAAAAAAGTACCTTTTTTTTTCTTCGAAAGTGCGTGGCACATTTAATTTCATGTAAGAAATGAAACATATTTGTTTCTTTTGCTTCCGTCGTTAAATTACCTCAAATTTTCAAAAAAATTCTAAATTAATTTATTTTATTATCTATAATTTCATCTTACTTAAAATTCGATATCACATGATGATTGCATTTTTTTTAAAACAAGTTAAAACTTTTTAAGACATAATGCAGTGTAATTTCATTATTTTATTTTTATAAATTTTTTATAATAATTTTATTTGTATATGTTTATACTTTATTGGATTTGATACCTTTAGTGATTTAGATGATCTAAGCAATTCAAATGTCATAAATATATAGTTTAGTAATATATTTTATGGATACGCGAAATGCAAACAAATTCACTAGTAAATATAAAAAGTTATAAACAGAACTCCACAAGCACCATTTGAAAAGATCTAATTAACAGTAAAACGTATATAAGTTACAAAAGAAAAGGAGCAATGCACCTAGTGTATACAAATAAAATTATAATTTGTGTGCAAAATATGTTTACATGTTCGCTTCCACTCTAGATGACATGTTTCAATTGACTTGGTTGTCGTAAAAACTTGTTTGACTCAAGGAGTATTACATAAAAAGAGATTTAACTGATATATTTTTCGTCCCAATAAAAGGAGAGATAGAGTAACAGTCATGTATCCCTACATTTATTTACTATCACATTTATTTGTTGTCTTAGCTGAGAACAAATGGGTGATACCACGAAATACTAAAGACCAACTAAGTATTGGAACATCATTAAAACAAAGAACGGACGTAAGGAGTGGTGGAAAATGGCTTCATCATGCATATGGTGGACTATGTGAAAAGAAAAAATAATTCTTCATCTTCAGACGGGTCAAACCAAATATTATCCATTTCAACATTACTTTTGGGGGAGTCAAGTATTAGAACTTCTAGTTTTTCAGACAAGCACATCGTCCATTTCAACGTTATGTCGAGGAAGTCGGCGGTGGGAAATTCCTTATTGTTTAGAAAATAATACACAGTCATTATTTGAAAAGAGTTATTATAAGTTAAAGAAATTAGAAAGATGTTAAACTTGTTGAGAAGTACTGCTATCACTTTCAACTTGGATGTTCCTAGATTTATGAAACACCATTTTCGGGTGACACATATTATGAAAACTAGTAAGGATAGTCCATGCTGTGCATGGGCCCAATGACATAATGTTTGGTTTTTTTATCCTTTTTAACTATTATCTTTTTTAAAATAACATTATTTATTGTTTATTCCATAAAGATCATTTTTTTATTATTAGCATATTATAAAAATTAAGCTCAACATTTAATAAGTTAACTGACTCACTAATCACAGGAACTACTTTTTTGGTTCATCTCCATTCTCCCTTTCCAACATTCATCTTCTTCACTCCATTTTTTAAAATCTATGCATATGTGAAGAACACATAAATTCAAGATGTATTGATCTATACGTCTTTTATACTTTGTATATCAAGTATCACTTTAATTCAAAATGTATTTTTATGTATATAATTGTCGTATATTTATTTGTGATGTGTCATCTTATCTTAAGATGTATTTTTAATGTATATTTCAAATATATTTTATATGTCAAGTGTCATTTTAATTCAGGATGTATTTTTTATGTATATCTTTTTGTATATTTATATGCCATCTTAATTAATTTTAAGATACTTTGTTTTATGTATATTTCACATGTCTAAGTTTTATCTTAATTGAAGATGTATTTTTTATGTATTTTTATATGTGCTAATTCAATGTATACTTTTTATATATACGTACGTTTCAGTTGTGACAATTATGTAAAGTTCACATAATATTTCAGTTGAGATAATTAACATGAGTACTTTTTTTTAATTTATATAAATCGATAGTATATAGATTTACTTATTTTTTACGAGCAAGGTCATTATTTATTTTTATTTTTCATCTTTTTGAAATGAAAACATATTTCCCTTAAGTTAAGGCATAGAGTTTAATTTTTTTATTTTTTATTTTTTATTTTTATAGATATATCAATGCCCTTATTAAATCCTTCTTTTTCTCTTAATTTTGCTGTAAATTAATTTTTTTAGGTTTTTGCTTAATTTTTATAAAGTTATTAACGTAATAAATGTCCTCCTTCTATTTAATTAGGAAGTATGTCTTTAATATCATTGTAAAGCAACTAATACCTCAGGCAATGTTAAATAAAATTTGCACCAAATTAATCATGTTGCGTGATAATACTAAACTACTGCATTTTACTTGCTCATCAATCGTTTTAGATCTTTTTTATATCACTATTGCGTGCATAATTCATTTTACTTTTATTATAAATTATTTAATAAAAATGTTCACTTCATTTGAAATAGTCTTGTATTACTTCTAGAGTATTATGTTTGTATGTTGCTTTGTTTTTGATAAAAAATTTATAATCTATTATTACAAAAGTAATTTTCTTTACCCAAATAAATATCTTGTATTACTTCCATTGTATTAGGTTTCTATCTTGTTTCATTTTTTTATAAATTTTCTACAATTTATTGTAAGAAGCAATTTTTTAACTCCAGCCAAAACTAAAATTAAAATCTGATAGAAGTAATAAGTTTGGACATCAAAATATTAAATCAATATCTTTATCCACTAAATTTATGCAAAATGACAACAAGTAATACAAAAATGTGCACACAGAATAATAACGGATTTTTTTGGTAGAAAAATGGAAAGATGTACTCTGGATTAGAATATAGCTAGGGGAAAAAAAGTCTGATAGGAAGGAGTAGTAATTTCATAAATATAGATGTGTTAGAAAGTTTAAACTTTGAAATATTAAAAAAGGGCACGTGATAGGAAGTGGCCAGATGCTGCTACAAATGCATGCATGTAGAATAAATGGTCAGATGGATCCACGTTTCCAAAGCTATGCTTTTGGTGATGAGCAATGACATAAGAAACGGGCAATTAGGTAAAGTACACAAAAGTTTATACAATAGCTACACGATAAGATTCTTTTTTAACCAATCATATTAGTCCATTGTAGTTGAAATTACCAGAATACCCTTTAATGCCAAGAAGGCATGTTGACCAAGAGGTATCTGCTATTCCCTCTTCTAATAGTAGGAATTATATCCACTTGCTATATTATTTGGTTCTTCATTTGCCTTCTCATTTTTGTATTAGACATATATGAAAAGTGTATGATTTCTTTTTCCAGATTCTTCAATACACTCTAAATTAGCAAAGGAAGGTGATGTTCTCATATTTGATACTTTTTTAATACACATAACATAGCCATGAATGATTCCGTGGTTTAGTTCATTTTGCCTTTTATTTGACTTGATCAATCAATTTATGTTTTTTTATTATGCAAATATACTACTAATGTGCTATTGAGAGAACTCTTTCTTTAGGTTAACATGTTTGTATCATCGTTCTTGTATCTAAAAGAATTAGAGGACTTTGTATTTGTAATTGGAAATTCTGGAGGGGTTTTTTATTTGGCATGGTATTTCAGTTTCCTTGGGTTGATTGACTTTCTTGGTTTGGATTTGCTATTAAGTAAATAAAATCAATCATCAAAACATAATAACATACAATAAGACTTTCTTCCTTAAACGCTAACTCAGCCAAAAGACCCAAGTCCAAGACAACTTGGGATATACATCAAATGAGGACTTAAGAAATTTGTCATATTCCTTGTGATTATTGATCCTTTATAATTAGAAGACCAATTCTTAAATCAGATATACATGGAACACTTCTTCCCCACCCCTTTCAAAACTTAATCTTCTATTTTACTTGCAGTTTAATCTAAAATATATTGAAATAATAGTTAGGGGAGGGGGTAGAACATTTATACTGTAATATTACATATTGAGGCATATTTTTTTGGAGATGGTCACGTCAGCGGCGGCAAGGGGTATGCTAATAGATAGAGGATCTTCCAGTCCTAGAATAAGAAAGTAGCTTGTCTATTGTACTGGTTGCTTCATTGAATGTGTCGGTCTGCATTCTATATAAGGAGTTGAATGGCATCCTTGTCTGGCAGTTAGCTAAGCGAGAAGATGTGATCGAGGAAGCCCCGCCCAGTAGTGCCTCTACTCTACTAGTCCTAGTACTAGATACTAGATAGACAGGCCGGTCACCGGTGGCATAAGATCCTTCTCTGCTTGTATAACTCAAGCCAGATAGCAGCAATCACTCGAAATAGTCATATGCGGAACACATGCAAGTCCAGATTGAAAGATAAGGAAGGCAAGTCAAAGCGTCTTTTTTTCGGTATACTGCTCCGCTCGCAGAGAGAATGAACATAAGTCAAACCGAATATGATGAGGAAAGTGAGATCGTTGTCCGATCTTTATTGTCGAATCCCCAAATGTGCATCTTCGAGTGTTTCAGCCGATCCCGAATCTCCAGTATCAATATTTCGGCTGCTCAAGTTTAATGGATAATTGAATCTTCTCCTAGTTTATTTTTTCATTGTACCTTTCGAACTTCTTTATTTTGAAGTAGATACAATAAGTTTAAAAGAAAAAGTCGTTATTATGGTAAAAGTTTGATTTATATATGCTAAGTGGTTTACATGGCCGATATGCTAACAGTCAGATATGGCTCTCGAAGCGTCACGTTGTTACCTCGACATAAAGGGTTCACCCCTCGACCAAGATGCTCAGATTTCTCAAATTGCAAACTGGCAAGGTCCGCCCATCGAGCTCGCCCAAAGACGACCCCGACAGGCGGAGGGACTAACTGTATGGGTCAAAATCTAATCAAAAGAATTCTATTTAAGGAAAGACAACCAAGAGTCGATCATGCCGAAGATATGTACAGGAAGTAATATACTGGCGAGTAGATCATGTACGGTCGAGGTCGAGCACTCGGATCGGCCCAAGCGGCTATTTTAGCAATTAGATATTTTAGAGGAATATTCTACAGGATATTCTCAAAACTTGGGTACTCTGGTTTAGGACCGCTAGGTAAGAGAAGTGTCTTGTATAAGTAGCAAGAAAGGGGGTTTCGAAAAGGGGTTGGCTCGAAGAAAAATACACACGCACCTCTCTTAGAGGAGAGATCTATCACCTTAGAAGGTCCGCCGAAAGAAAAAAGGGTCCTAAGATTCTTGTATTCGTTTATCGTTCAACTTTATCAAACGAAAGGGGATCCGCCTTGCTCGAGATTGAGTGAATCTTTTCCTTTATTTACATTTTTATGTCATTTGATTCTATTCAATGCATAGCCGTTTTGTCATACTGTAGAATCCGACCATGATTATTGTTGATATTTATATTCAACTATACTTTTTCATTCATGTCATCCATCTCAGATCTGGAATTAATTATTTATAACTAGGATTTACTCTCTATCTATTCACTTAATTAGTTTAACAAAAGGTCTCATACTTTTTAGTCAAACAATTTGGCGTCGTCTGTGGGGATTTTCTAGTTAAAATTTTAATTTTCTCTAGATCTAAATTCAATTCTGGTTCCGCTTTCTGTTCGTTATGGCGTCATCCTTTCGTTACAAATGCAAGCTTGAGAAATTCGTACGCAAGCTTGAGAAATGGCCAGACCATTCAAGATTGGATCTGAGATGTTCTACACATTTTTAGTGGATTGTGTTGTTGCTGCATAATGTTGGAAAGCATTTTATTTGTGCTAACGGAATGAGGTTATGACTTGTGAAGATTTTGTAAAAGCGAGAAACTAAATTTATGTTTGATGTCAATGCGGAAAAAAAGATTCACTGTAGTAGTGGCTTTGGTATGTCATGAGCGTAAATTGTTAGAGTAGGATTATGACCATTATGTACTAAATAGTCCTATTGCCATGTTAATGCTTATATATGATGCTCTCTCATTTAGAGAGGGATGATAGTTTATTTTGTGACTCTTTGAAATGATAAACTTGTCCTGCATTTACGTTTATGGTATGGCTTATGTATCCTTTAGTTTTGTTCACCCAAGATTGGGTTGGGTTACAAACACGGCGGGATCGAGACTGGGACTCGAACTCGAGGTCCCGACAGGCGAAGTAATTCACCAGTCCATAAGAGGCCCAGATATGACTAACAAAGAGGTCGGGCATGAGGCCGCGATTGTAGGTCCAAATCTAGAACTCTAGTACGGAGCAGAACGAGTCGTCCTACGGTGCGACTCTCAGCTCGTTGCCAATCAAGTCACGGGGACTTTCCAAATCAAGGAACAAAGACTGCAAAAATACCAGGCCGAGATCTGCAAGTTGTTGCCCGAGTTCGATGAATGCCAGCTCGACCAAATCCCTTGAGCACAGAATGTCGAAGCAGACGACCTTGCCAAACTGGTAGCGGCCACTAAAAGCATGACCGGAGAAGGAACATGGTCGCTTCCCTCCACACATCGACCAATCAAATCAAGGTAACGAACAATTTCATTTGATTTTAACTGACTATTTTTCTGAGCGGGATAGAAGCAGGAGCATTCTCCTAGATACACGAACAGGGAACAATTGTCGTCGTATAAAAAAACAAGTATATTATGTGCCGCTTCGGCCTCCCCAAAAAAGATCAGTTGCGACAACAAACCCCAACTCATCAAGAAAGAGGTCCCTGAATCCTCCGAGAAGTAGGATTTCACAAGAATACTCTCCATGCCGTACCGCCCAGTAGGCAACGGGCAAGCGAAATCCTCCAATAAATTGATACTTAACATCATGAAGAAAAAACCCGAAGACGCAGAGAGACCATATAAACTGGGACTGGATTTCCTGCGCGTAAAACATGTAAATCTCTTTGATATATGAAGGCAAAGCTTAAGTGTGTGAAGTTCACCCGCATTCTCGCCAAAGCGACGCTGCATTAAGTATACAAGTTTGACCTCGCTCGAATTAACTACGGGTTACGTTCGACCTCGTTCGGATTCACACCCATGCGTCCCCCGACCATCATCAATTAAACAAGTTAATTTCGACCTCGCTCAAATTAAATACGGGTTACGTTCGACCTCGTTCGAATTCACGCCCATGCGGGCCCCAACCATCATCAATTAAACAAGTTAATTTCGGCCTAGCTCGAATTAACTACGGGTTACGTTCGACCTCGTTCGAATTCACACCCATGCGGCCCCCGACCATCATCAATTAAACAAGTTAATTTCGGCCTCGCTCGAATTAACTACGGGTTACGTTCGACCTCGTTCGAATTCACGCCCATGCGGTCCCCAACCATCATCAATTAAACAAGTTAATTTCAACCTCGCTCGAATCAACTATAGGTTACGTTCGAATTCACGCCCATACGGCCCCCGACCATCATCAATTAAACAAGTTAATTTTGACCTAGCTCGAATTAACTACGGGTTACATTCGACCTCGTTCGAATTCACGCCCATGCGGCCCCCGACCATCATCAAACAAAGGTAACATTCGACCTCACTCAAATCTACTCATATTCGACCTCGCTCGAATTGACTCATATTGACCTCGCTCGAATCGACTCATATTCAACCTCGCTCGAATCGACTCATATTCGACCTCGTTCAAGACAATTAACGGTCGACCTCATTTGAACCACTTAAAGAGTCAAACATTCGGCATCGCTCGAATCGACTCATATTCGACCTCGTTCGAAAAAATCAACATTCGACCTCGTTCGAACCAACTCAGAATCAGAAACTTTTGCAAAGAAAAACATTCAAAAAAAGAGACAAAGACGTACAACCAAAAAAATCAGCTATTCCATTCCAATGAAAATAATTATCCTACAAAGGGCCAAAAAGACGCCCCCACAAAAAGGAAAGACAAAGAAAAGGACATAAAAAGAACTAAGTACAAAATCTTCACGGTGCATTATCTCCACCCGCGCCGTCACCGCCTTCCCCGCTTGGTCCAACAGCATCACCTCCACCATCACCCACTCCATCAGCATACTCATCATCGTACGCAAGCCCGTCTTCGGCCTTCTCGTCTTCACCGGTCCCCGGTGTCGCGGGTCATAACCGCAGGTAAGCCGGGCTTCACGTGCTTTAACACGAGCATCTTCGAAGGCGGCTTCAGGAACATTCCCTGCCGTCATCAAGTCCCTATATATATCCCGCCGAACCTCAGCATGGATCCACATCTCGTATAAATGGCGAGGAATGTCGGTAGAGGCAGAAACATAAGAGTAAGTCTGAGCCAACAACAGCGCTTTCTCAGCCTCGAGAGCAACAACTTGATCACCCAAGTTTGATACATCTCTCTCAAGCCCACCAATTCGCTTACCAAGTCGCGCCTCCCTTAGTGCGGTCGTTTCCGCTTCAGCTGCACGTTCATATATGAGGACGCGGATAGAGTCCTCCAATGCCACCGCCATCGCCAAAGCCGCTACCCGGGCCTCCTTAGTCCCCTCTAACTCAGTCCCCTTCTCCGCCAACTCGACACTCAGACTAGCGACTCTATTTTCCCTTTGCTCAAGCTCTGCCCGCAGAGCCACCATTTTCTCCTGAAGGTCGACACACTCATCCACGACCCCCTTTCTCACCTCGAGCGGTTATTCCTTAGCCATAAGCAACCCCTCAAGTTCGTTGCACCTGCCAATGGATAGCACCAGGTCCTCGTCCTTCCGGTCCAACTCATCTCTAAGGGATTGGAAGTTGCCGCCTGCTCTGAGCCACGCACACATCTCACGGTACTTGTCACGATACCGACAGTACTTCGAAACCATTTTTTGGAAAACAACAGTCTGTTTTTCCTCCCGACGGGCGCTCTCAATCTCCATGATAAAAGTCTGAAGAAAGAAAAGAAAAAAGAAAAAAGAAAAAAGAAAAAAGAAAGAGCCAGATATCAGTAAAAGCGGAAGGCGCGAAACAAAGAAAATAGTAAAGGACTCATCCTCAAAGCCATCCCGGCTATGCCCCGTGACACGTCGGCATCTCTGAGCTCCTGAAGAGCCCTATTTTCGGCGGCAAAGCAAAGCGAGGCGATGGAAGGCACCAAGCTCATCGTATCCTCCAACAAATCACAGTCAGAAGGAATTTCGATCAAGCGAGAAGAACCATTCGTCCTCACCTCGACCCGGGTGAACCCTTCCTCAAACATTATCATATCCTCATGATCGACATCAGAGTTGGACTCATAATCATCTATAACCACTCCCTTTGCCCTCTCCCCAGCCAAAGATGGAACATCAGCCCACTGTGAAGTCGATGGATCATCCCTCAGAATGACTACAACCGCCTCTTATCTCTGCCCTTCTTCCAAGGAAGCCACCTCCACATCGGAAAGAGGCACGGTATCCGCGCCCAAATCAGTACTGTCGCCCGGTTTAGACGCAGCCAACTCGGGCTCAGTCCTCTAAGGCCCCTCGTACCCCGTTACTCGGTCAGTCGCTATCCTTCGGCTTTTCAACGGAGCCTCTTCGTCTTTGCCCTGCGATGACTCATCCACCAAATGAAAAATTGTGGAAGTTGGAACCTCCATTAGGGGAGCAACATCTTGGCGGTTGAGTCCATGCGAGGCTGGAGTCTACGAAGTAGCGGCCGCCTGAGCGTGCTCACTTACAACCATAGTTGGTACAGGTCCGATCAAAGCACTCGACTGACGAAAAGCAGGAATGGGAGCCCTCGCCCTCCTCGAGGCCCTCCGACCTACCAAAAAAAGAGGCTTAAGCCAAAAAAACAGGAGGGAAGAAAGGACGGAACGAAGGGCGAAGTTATTAAGGGAAAGACAAAATGACTCACCGACCGAAGGTCTGCGCCCAACTCTCTCATTAAACGACAACCACTCGTGAATCCCCACCGTGTGAGGGAAAATCTGGCTCACTCAGTCGCGGATGTCGGCAATTAGCGAAGGAGGGTCCTTCTCGGCTGCCAAAAAAAGGGAGGAAAAACGATTAGATCACCAAAAAGGAACAATGAACAGCCATTTGGGAGAAACACTTACGAGCATAGTTGTATTCCTCGAGGAACCCATTAGGATTCGACACCACATGCTCCGTCCTCACGAAGAAGAAGTTGACCCAAAAGCGACGATTAGTTTTATCATCCATCTTCACCACCAGGCCCTTGGTCCCACGGTGACGAAGGTGTATCATCGTACCCCTATGAAAGTGGTACGAAAAGGTGAAGCAAATGACGGAGGGAAATCCTCCGGTCGACCAACTCTGCGTTCTTGATGAGCATAAGGAAAAGCTTGTATATATACGGGGAGAGCTGAGTCGGGCACACCATAATAATGGCGAAAGTCCTCCGCCAAGGAAGGAAGTGGAAGTGTGTAACCGATGACAAATGGGTACGCATAAAATGCACAATACCCTGGGCGATGTATCTGCACGACGTTGTTACCAGCGGGAATGAGTTCAACATGGCTGGGAATCCTCTATTTAGCCTTAAACGCAACAAGCGCCGCAACATCCATTTCGGAAACGACGGGCTCAAGATCGTCGTCAGGGGGGTTCTTGAAATCAGACCTGGCCCTCCCCGAACGTGGAATTATCTCATCCACAGTGGTGAAATTCTCGTCTTCCACAATGGCTATCCCTTCTTCATGAGAGGGCATATCCATTTCTGACACAACGGGATCAGCGGCTCCATCAAGGTTAGAAGATGCGCTAGCCATTTCTTTTCTGGTTACGTAGATGAGGAGTGCAAAGGTGAAGGGGATAACAACGGCAGGAAACGTTAAAAGAAGAGAAATGGAGATGTAAAAATCTGAAGAAGGAGAAGGGAAAGCTTGGGGTTTTTCAAACGATTAGGAAATGCAACAACCCAAATAAGAAGTTCCCATCTCTATTTATAAGAATACAGGCACCTTGAGCGAGAAAGCTAAACGCCGCCACATTAATTCCAAAATGGAAGAGGCGCGGGAAACGACGTAACGTATAGGGAACGCGCGCCATAATGATTCATGACGTCATTTCAAGTCGACGTAACGGTCAAATATGGCTCTCGAAGCGTCACGTCGTTACCTCGCCATAAAGGGTTCACCCCTCGACCAAGATGCTCAGATTTCTCAAATTGCAAAATGGCGAGGTCCACCCATCGAGCTCGCCCAAAGACGATCCCGACAGGAGGAGGGACTAACTGTGTGGGTCAAAATCTGATCAAAAGAAGTCTATTTAAGAAAGGACGACCAAGAGTCGATCAAGCCGAAGTTATGTACAAGAAGTAATATACTGGCAAGTAGCTCAGCTACGGTCGAGGTCGACCACTCGGATTGGCCCAAGCGACTACTTTAGCAATTAGATATTTTAGAGGAATATTCTACAGAATATTCTCAAAACTTGGGTACTCTGGTTTGGGATCGCTAGGTAAGAGAAGTGTCTTGTATAAGTAGCAAGAAAGGGGGTTTCGAAAAGGGGTTGGCTCGAAGAAAAATACACACGCACCTCTCTTAGAGGAGAGATGGTCTATCACCTTAGAAGGTCCACCGAAAGAAAAAAGGGTCCTAAGATTCTTGTATTCGTTTATCGTTCAACTTTATCAAACGAAAGGGGATTCGCCTTGCTCGAGATTGGGTGAATCTTCCTTTATTAACATTTTGTTGTCATTTGACGTTATTCAATGCATAGTCTTTTTCTCATACTATAGAATCCGACCATGATTATTGCCGATATTTATATTCAACTATACTTTTTCATTCCTACTATCCATCTCAGATCTGGAATTAATTATTTTTAATTAGGATTTACCCTCTATCTATTCACTTAATTAGTTTAACAAAAGATCCCATACTTTTTGGTCAAACATTCATGTTTGCCACTCGTTCCACCTTTTCAACTTAAGTTCAAGAAATTAAAAAAAATCTTGTCTCTTAACGTGCAGAAATAAATAAAACTTCCTTTACAGATGGTCTTCAAGTGTTTTGTCAAAGAACATATGAAATCGTGGGTTTAGAAAGTTGTAATTTGGTCATGAAATTTTGTTTAAGCTGGGATCCTGTTCTACTGACTAGTTGTTGGTCTCTGATTTTTTCCTTTTGAATCTAGTCTATAATCGTGGAGAATTGCCTGGCCTGCCATAGAGTACAGAACCATAACAAAGAGAAAATATGGAAGAGAAGGGGGGAAAGTAAAAAACTGGAATAGCCACGTCTTACAGCAATTTCCGTTGAATACTTCTGAGTTAATAGTACTATCAACTATACTCTTCCAAAGATGCAAATGCATATCCAAAATTGGATTAGATTTTGAAGCCCACTGTACCTGTAAACAAACAACTACTCCTAACCTATCAACCATGGCAATACAAAGCCGCTGAAATTAAAACCTCGCTAGTGTATATTTACACCTCGCTATGCAAATTCAGTCCACATAATCAACATCCCAGAATGGAACAAATGGTATCAGATGTTCCAGCTACAGTCACCTCCTTAAAGCACCATAATTCCTTGTTACCTGCAAAGAATATTAGTTATGCACGCAATGTTCGACCTAGAAAAGTAAACTTTGCTTTATAAGGTGAGGTAAAATGCACGACATTTTCAATGCTCAGTGACGCAGAGCTAAAGAATAACCAGAGCATGCTTCTTATTCTTTGTCATGAGCAATTTCCCTAATTACTTTGCACCTTTCCTCAACATTAGAATTCTTGAATATTTATCAATACCTATATGGGGCAGACTACGATATTTAAGTTCAGCTGTCATTTCTCCTGTACCTCAAAAGGAAGAAAACCCCAAGAGTGCATAAATTTATGGACCAAATCCCTATTACACGCTTTTTGAGCACCAAAATCATCTTACACACTCAACTTTTTCAAAGTGTATCTGATACACACCTGTTTTGCTACGTGGCTTTTGCGTACTTAACAAAAAAAGATGAGCGCGTGAAATTGTAAATATTTTGTCTAAATTCATATTTTAATCCCACGTGTCATAATAATAATATTTTCCTTATTTTCCAATTTTATCAAATGAAAAAAGCTGCCAAACTTCTCTTTTGTTTCAGATCCTTCCCAAACTACCAGGACCCCCTCTCCCTCTCCGGTCTTCCCTTCCCATAGTCTCTTCCTCAGTATTTTACAAAAAACCACCAAAATTTTGATAAAATTTTAAAGAAGGTGCTGTAAATTTTCTTTAAAATTGCCCTCTAAACTTCCCTCTTGCTTCTTTTTCTATCATTAAAATCCACCAAAACATCCAATTTTTACCTAAATAAAAAAAAATTGTATTTCATGAGAAGTACTGAAATTCTAAATTTTCCAACTTCGCTTCTTTCATATAAGGAAAGATTTGAGATTTTTATTCATAATGGAGTTGTTTAATTAATGGAAACGAAAAACTGGTTTTGATTTGCTTTATTTGGTTGTGTATGAGATCTGAAAATGGAGGGAAATAGAGAACGAATTTCAGTTTTTATCTCTTCCATTTTCAGTCTTGGGTTTGTTATGGATGAATCATTGCAAAATTAAATTTGTGCCGAGGTTAAGATGTGGTGGTTATGTTTTTTTTTTTTGCAGGTATTAGCAACGGCAGAGGGCAAAAGAAGATGGAGGTGTTAGAGGATTTATTAAATTGGGGGTATAAGAGTAATTTTAAATATTTTCTCCTAAAAATAATAATGACACGTGTCATGATCTTATCGGTGCGTGACATTAAACATTTTTTTATAAACCGGTCAAGGGAAAAAGGTGTGTATTAGACACACTCTGAAAAGGTTGAGTGTGTTAGATGATTTTCGTGCTCAGAAAGTGTGTAACAAGGATTTGGTCCATAGTTCGGGAGGTAAATTATGTATTTTGCCTAAATCATACTAATTTACTTTGTTCTCCCATCAACTCTCCAATAACATAATTTAGATTTCATTTCTTCAGAAAAGAGCCACTAAAAACCAATTAAGACATTTCATTTGAAGTGACTGAAAGTATTCAGGGGGTCATGCCTAACGATGAGATATAAACTAAAGCCCTATTACCAGATTGCAGAAGGGTATTCTTGATCGAGTTTCTCACTAGGATAATTATAAAGATATAACTATAAAAGAAGCAGCAAAGTTATAAGCACACTCAAGAAGGAGCAAACAACTTAAATGGGATAATATCTTTGAAGTAGAAATATAATAATTTTCAAATTTTTGTTTGTCTAAATAGTATAAGCATTGCCTTAAAACAGCTATATGATCCAATCCAAATACTAACTTTCTGATATCACTTACCCGAGGTCGAGGTCTATTTTCTTTCTTTTCCATATCGTCATCATCATCATCATCTTCATCTACATCCATGAGCATCCTTTGAAGTGAAGACGAGGAGCTATCTGATTTTCTTCCCCTTTTAGCCGCTGTTGTTGAACCTCTACCCCTTCCCCTTGGAGCAGCCCTTTTGCGTCCTTTGCCCTGTACAGTCTTGTCATCGCCCTAGCAATGGGAGACAGCATATCAAGGCACTATTACGTAACATACAGCAGGAGGAAGTGAGAGAGAAAACTGATATTTAGGGAATGCTCTTCACCATCCAGTATTTGGAATTTTCATGCACACTATCCAAAATACAACTCCATAGGGGAAAACAGATTCAAACTGAAGTGGTGACGTTTAAAGTTACTGCACTGGCCAGTAATACATTGTTCAGTAGTTCAAAGCAACTGGACCTCTCAATCCCTTACTGTCAATGCAAAAGTGAGTGTACCACATTAATGGGGCTGATTAGCAGTGCGGTTAAGTGCGCAAACGTGGACTGAAGAGCGAGTCGAGGTCTCCACAAATTATCAGAAAATAGAATAGGCATCCACTGTCTTCCTTGTTACTTGAGTTTAAGTTCTTTATTCGCATTTGTATTTTCTAACTGCAATTCTCAGGCAATGAGAGAAGAGCTAGAATTTACTTAGTATCACTCGTGCAAAGGTTTAATTGCCTTTTTTAACACTTCCAATGTTTTGCTTTCTATCCTTAGGCAGTTTATAGGAAGGTTGGCGTTAATTGTATACAATACAATGTAATGCTCATACAGGACTGCAACTAATTTGTGTGCAAGCTATATGCCTGCTTGGGGCAAGAAATGTATTCAAGAAGGAAGACAGAACCTACTGAGCTTTCATCAATAACATTTGTGTCCTGTTTAGCATCCTCATCACTTGAAGGAGATTCCACATTTTCATCATCTTCAGCAATACTTCGCACTGAAGCAGATGCAGCAATCGATGCAGATCTGCAGAAATAAAGTTTATGTAAAGGATTTTAATGGCATGGAGTAATTACAAATAATGCTTATATTACCTAAATTTATAGCAAAATTCTAAGGGAGAAGCAAACAGCTATCAGCTATTTTGACTGGTAAAGTTATATGTGCAAAAGCTGACACTACAAAATGTTGAAGATAATGCTTCTTTTTTCATATGAAGATCCTTTGTGTTATGCAAACATCTAAAAGAGGTGATGACTTAATCTGTCTTTTAAACAGTTGAGCGTCTTGTTGATTTGTGTTGTATTTTAGCCCGCTCTCTTTCCTTTTTATAATGTGAACAATCAATGAAAAGTGATTTCAATTAACTTCTCACTTGTTTATCATTCTTAACAACTTAATTCTTCTGTTTTTAGAAAAAGTTGGCCATCTTAGTCCTATTTATACCCCTTTTCACCTCTTTTTATAATGGTTGCATAAAACAAAAATGATTTCAGTAAACGTATCAACCATTTTAATTTAGTGCATTCTTACCCTAATATATAATTTAATGTTTGCTACCTCTGTTCCATAATTTTCTTTTCCTATTTGACTTCAAATATTAAATGCTTTGGGGTCATGGCCATTTCAAGACTAAATTTAAGTTGTGCTATGATCTTTTTCCACAAAATTAATGCTATCACGGAAATACGCACAGATTCGCTTATTGCCACGCAGAATATACACGCACACAAATGAGTTCACTGGTGTAGAATATTTATTTCCTCCTCTCTCTTGTTGTCCTTCCATATGATCAGCAAATAATTCCTCTTTCTTTTAGGGAGTGTTAATACTCTATAACAATTAAGTTAAAAGAAATAAAACTAGCAAATCAAACTTCTAAGGAATAAGAAGTTTAAAGAAAATGAAAGAAAAGACAAAACTGCTATCTATATATTGTAATAATTTGATGAAAGTTTAAGTTGATATAGGAAATAAAAAGCCAAAACAAACAGCAAAACATCAATGCTTGTAAAGCAGTAGCGATAATTGCTTATTTTTGCACTGATCAAAGCAAAAATATAGTTATCTATTTGCTTATTATTTAAGAAAAGCAGCAGAGAATTTTATCTGCTACTGCAACAAAAAGAGCGTGAAGCATCTTATGTTGGGTATTCTTTGTCGTCTCACCAAGAAGGTTTTGTGTGATCAATGAGACATGCCTCCTATATTTGCTCAAGGCGATTGTATTCTCGTTCAATCCTGATATATATTCTTAGCAAGCTAAATGTAGCTTGGAGTTCAGAAATATAATGAAACTTCCCTAGATGCTCAATGCTTAAAACAGCAACAAACCACATATCAAACCCTTCGATGCCAAAGAAAGCAAGAGACAAGCACAACTTGAAGCAAAAGCTTCTGCATGTGAATAAACTATAGCAAAACTGGGACTTTGTAAAGAAGACTAGAAACAGGGCAAATACGCAACATTGGAGCATCACTATTAGGAATCCAGGACAAACCTCTGTGAATGTCGGAACCCCAAAGATGCGTCAAGAGTTGTCTGCTTCAAGCTATTGGAAGCCCTTCCTCTACCTCTGCCTCTACCCCTTCCCCTTGAAGAGGTCTTGCTAACTTCAGAAGCATCACGAGAGGATCTAAAAGATTGAGATGACTCCTTTCTTCCTTTACCAGCAGTAGACTTTGAGGCGGAGAGCATAGCGGTGTCCTCATCATCACTGAATGAAACTGCTGATCCTACTGCAGTACTTTTGCCTCTGATATCCTGAGAACACATGTCCATTAACATTATGGATCAGATGCCCTTAGATTATACATGCTTTAGACAAATATAATAATGGACATTGACGCTATAAGATCATCCTCAGGTAAAAATCACAAGGAATACCTCCAAGGACTGTCCATTAAATGAGAAAGGTTGATCATCTTTACTCTGTGCAGCTCTTTGTTTGACACGTTCCTACAAAAACCATATTTGATATAGGACTTCAGAACATCACATAACAGTAATGGCATTGTGAAATTTACAAGCACACATAATTATAAGAACAATCAAGAAAAATACATCTGAATATGCAATTTTATGCAGTTAGAGAATTCACAATCATAGAATGTGCGGAAGAACTTCTGCGCCCATCTAATTTCAAGCAAAAAAGAACAGCTCTAGTCAACATTCCAAGACTGCTGCTTTCCATCTTTGGCTAAATTTGAACTAGCAATATGTGTAATTGCCTCCATTTGAGCTGACTGAACAAGTGACACGAGCACAAGTTTATGTCATCTGAATTCCATAGCGAACAATCGTGAATGGGCCTTACGGGCCAGACTTGAAGGTGATCTTTAACTGTGTGTTAACCTGGACAGCAGCACATAATTGAATAATTAAGAATCTAACTTTCCAACTGGTCTCTTTTCTTTCTTTGGCTTAAGCTTCTCTTTGCAGACAACAAAGTCGATTAACACTATCACATGCCCAAGCATATAAAACGCATTTGTAGTTCTTTGCTGCTATTTGAGTTCTCCGCTTCCTTCTCTCAGTGATTGTCCAACCTACTTTGCTTCGATGGAACAAAATCATTACCTCACCCGCCCTAATAGAACTGGAAAGCAACAATAAAGGACAAAATAGAGCAAGAAAAGAACTGCAAGAGAGCCCCAATGTTGAGCTGCTCCAACCTTTGCACTGTGAACTGACACGTTCGCACGTGATCCATGCATAATATAAAAGCACCACATAAACGTGGCACCCTGTCTGTTTTTCATAGATCAGGAATTAAGCAGTCATCAGAAAATTGTTAGTTCCTCATGCATTCCTTCTTAATTGGTGGAAGCCTCCTCCTTTTTTAACCTGTCTTTCAGAAGCTATTAGCTGGGAATTCTATCTGTGCGCTTAAAACTTCTGCAAACAAATAAACCCATGAAATTCTTGCATCAAGTTCCCTGACTCTCCACTTGAACAGATTCAAGAATCACATATCTCAATGACTGTTTGGGACCATAATTCATATCAGTTACCATGAGAATGAAAGCCAATTGCCGCAGGTGAGATATACTTTTTCTATTGTTTAGCTGCATATCTCCCCTTGGTGAGATATGGAATAGGTGCCCAACCTATCTTTCCCCATTTGAAACTGTGAACCAAAGTAAAAAGGGAAGAGAATAGAGAAGGTACAAGCTCTTCTTTAAGGGAATCTTGATGCATGGACTACTTAACAGAGACAAATTATTATTCCCCGCCACTACAAAAAATGGCATATACCTCCTTCAGAGGTGGTCTCAAGGTGAAAGATATAAAATTCTTACCTCTAAGCATTCTCCAACTTTTAATATTATATCATCTTCTTCGAATTTCACTGCATCTGAATCACGAGCTATTTTATTCTGTTAAGAAATATTTTAAACTTATTACCGCACAATTAAAGTAACATATATGTAGGAGTTGAAGAAAAAATGGAATATAGCAACATCCCTAATTACAGTGACTACCGCATAACAAAATGACATACTCACTCGAGTTTCCACAAGGTTGTATTGTACACAAGAATAAAAAGCCATTTTGTCATCCTTGTTAACAAAATTGTGCAGCGCAACATCCAGATCGTTTACTGGAAGTACCTCCATTTTCTGTAGCATAAAATCATTATTAGATAGCTCCCAAACATTGAAAAACAAATGAGGACTTTGATGTACTGTGATCAGCATCAAGATGCTTTCCACGTGTGCTTGCTCTTGTCAAATATTATACACTAATTGCGAGAGTCAGAATGTTTTACCGTTAGATACATGCTTCTTCTTTAACTGCTAGTTGGATATATAATGTGGTCAAGAAAAACCCCATTTAGTAGACTAGAAGAGGGTGAAGAGAGGGGGTAAAAGAGGGTGGTCAAAGAGAGAAAAAGTCCAGGATAATCGATAAAGATGCCCTACTGGAAATTTAAGTGTGCTGCCAAGAGTACGTTATCTTTCAGTTATACGAAACTTAGTTTTCCCACAGCATAGAGGAACCAAATAAAAACTCTTGAACTCGAAAAATTAAAATATTAGTATATGCTACTGTTTTGGAATATAGTAATGAAAACTCAAACATTGAACTATTTAACAGGTGATCGGGGACCTCAGAATAAGAAAAGCTTTCAAACTTGACTTGATACCCACCAAATTGCTCTCAGCAACTAAAGCTTCAATGTTTTGCTGATTCAATTCTTCAGGGCGAAGCCGCTCAGAATCATCAAATTTAGCTACAAGAAATAAAAAAATGTTAATAAATGTGAGATAATGAAAAAATAGTGTAGATTACAATATCATTAAAAATAAAAAATAAAAAATAAAAATCAAGAGAAGCTAAGATATAAGGAGAATCAAGGTATCCAGAATGATGGATCATGGAAGAATTATCTTTTAGCACTATAAGTATGTATCTGCATTGGAGATGGTTAAAGAAAAAGCCAGAATGGTGAAAATATCTGGAGCAACGATAAGATATTCTTCTTTACCAATCTTCTAGAGGAACTGTAACACTCAGTCTGGATAAAATGAATGTTCCGGTTCAACTTGGAATAAACACTGATATGAAAGTTGAAAGTGTCTATTGTTATATTAAGCAACGGGAAACTTTCAGGTCACACCGTTTGTTCTCTAAAAGTTTAGGGGGGGAATTTGAATGTAGAAGCTTATAACAGCCCATATAATCTGTTTGGTTGTATGTGTGAAGAATTTCAACATCCCACCCAAAAAATTAATGCAATGGATGGAGTAGTCCAAGACCTTTTAAACCCCATAAGATGCCCTTATATACCCAAGTGGGACATTATATGATTCAACACCCAACAGTATATAGATGGTATAAGTTTCCTTCATGATAAATTGGAGATTATCTTATTACAGTCTAAGATGGATAGCTTGAGGTTCAATCTCTATAAAGTATCAAGCCCAAGAAGTGCAGAGTCTTCATGAGATAAATGAATTAGATTAGGTCAAGTTATGACTGATGAGCAAGAATCAGACCGTAATTGCCTACAGAGTGATCACGCGGTCACTTTGGCAGCACTAAACCAGTAAATTGTGAAACAAAAAATCCAGTCATCGATGAAAAGCCATGGAAAGGGCCAGCCTAGTGGCCTAGACTTGCATTCACTCCCAAGAAAACAGTAAATTACCTTCCTTGCCGGCCTTCTTTGATGATTTTGAGAAAATGAGAATATCCTGCGGATTGGCAACCTATAAATTTTGAAAATGTCATGACCAGTGTTGTATGCATCTCGCTAGAGAGAGAGGCCAGGACTGCAAAAAAAGGGGATTAAATAGAACCCTGATCTAGCAGTTGGTATAAGAAGTACCTTCCCCACATATTTTTGTCCAAACCTTTGAGGATTTATAGTCATAAACCCAGAGTAGTCTACCTGTCAGATCATCATCCAAAAAGGAACATCAACGTTGGCACTACAATTAGAAAGGGAGAAGGGCAATGAATACAAAGTGAAACACGATGCATAAGAAAACCACCTTTACTCGAACTAAAGGGAGCTTTACAACAGAATCACTATTAGCCTTTTGATTAGATCTTTCTATCAACTTCCTGACCTATCACAATTAGAAGTTGTTCAAAAGCAATCACAGTCATAAACTTCTCATTTAAGGCAACAGAAATTAACAAATATACAAAAGGTTTATCATATAATATCCTGAACAAACACGAAGGATTGAAAGATGGAGAATAGACATACTACGCTATCCAAATGTTCAAGAATCGAGCTATGATCATTAGGATCAATATCAGGTTCATCCTTCAGCACTACCTGTACCATGCACCATTTGAAAATGAATTTAAAATAAATCCTTCGTGTAGGGACGTAGTTAAGAAAACAAGCTACCTCAGTATAGAGGTTGTGGTGGATAAAAGAAGCTACCTCAGTATATTCAAAAGGCCGCACCGAGTTCAGAGGTATCTTTGTTGGGCGATATTGATTTCCCTAAGTAAAGTAGAAACTATTACTCAAATATAAAAGCATGACCAAAAAATAAAGAAGATTTAAAGATGGAATTCATAAAGCACAACCTTAATCTCTAAGAGGAGTACATGTTTTTGTTTTGATTCACCTTCAATCAGTGATGTTGCAACAGAAGAACCTGGCTGAGTAATGTGAAAACCCATACCTGGGACCTCCTGTAATAAAGATAAGCTTCAACTGAACCTACTTTACAGGAAGGGAAGTAATTTAAAAGGCGAGGACAGAAACCAAGAAGCTTCAGAATTAGTAGTACCTGAGGGTCCACTAAACACTCATGTTCATGACCCCACACAATAAAATCCAGAAAACGAGGCAGGAAATGCTCATTTATTGCATTTTTTGGATTTGTCTTTACTCTGGAAAATGTGGCGAGAAACGAGAGGAACATTATTACTCAAACTAAATTTTCAACTGTTCTACTAAAACATAGCGCAGATCAAACATGTTAAGAGAGGAGATTTTCAGTTATTATCATCTGGCAGTATAAGCCAACCTGTTTTGGTGAAGTACCAAAATGTTGAACCAGTCAGAGACTTGACACCTTTCCTGAGCCTCAGGTCGCATCCATTGCACAGCATGTGGTGTCTTCAAGTACCAAAAGGAACACAATTAAAATCTGTTTTTATCAAGCAGCCAGACAGATTTGAAAAGGAACTAGAAACAATACCTGAAACATTCTATTCAAGCGTTCATCCCTGATATTCCCAAGACCGTAAAGAGCTACTGATGTTGAACCCTGCAATGCATGCAGTTAGAAATAAAATCACGCTTCAAACTCGGTAGCCACTTATTAAAGATATCCACAAGCAGACCTTCCTGATAAGGATAGGGTAGAGAGCAATCTGCCCAACACCAGAACCACCAAGATCCATTTTACCAAAATAGTTAACAAGATTGCATGCGGAAAGGATATCAACGGCAGATAGGTTATCCTGTAACATAAGTGGACAACATTAACTCCAGATCAGCATGTAAGAAAGAAGATGGTAACTCAACATTTTCAATAAAGTATTCTGGCTCATTGATTCATAAGAATAATTTTGAAGTGCTAGTACAATAAATAATGTTGGCGTCAGCCTAACATTAGCTTTATCTTGAAAGCAGCAAACTAAGAGTTGTTTGAGTTCATCAGCACAAAGATGCAGACAGGTCCAATCTCCAAATAATCAATTCTAAACCTTCCGTGCAAAATCGAATACACACCTTCATGTTTTACTCCATCCCAAAACATTGTTCAATTTCCTTTTAAAAAAACTTCAGTAACTATTATATAACACAAAGTCACCACATTGACACTTCTCCATGCACCGATTATCATTTCTCCAAATCCAATTAGAGCTTTTCTTTTAAGCCTTCACAATTTTCTTAATGACACATTCAATTAAGAATTAGAAAAAAATACATGTAGAATCAGTGTGAAAGGTGGTGTCATAGCCAGGACAAAACTACCTCTAGGGGTCAAAACCCAAATTGCTCTATGGGAGAAAAAATGTAAAATGTAAAGCACCCATATGAAAATTAGACTGAAAAGAAAAAGGTTCGCCATTCAAAATGAAGTATCTCTCTATTCTACATAAGCTACTAACAAGTAGCTTTCAAGAACCTAAGTTCTTCCCATAGTAACAATTCAACAAATCCATTTCCTGCATTAGAAGAAGCTGATGGTCATAGATATTGTCCACCTTAGACAAATGAAAAGATAGAAACTAATAGACAAGGATAAACAAATTCCTTTTCTGTAGTAATTGCCCCTTATTGTTTTATATATTCTCTAAGTTGCACGGACTCTTCAATTTAGGTGCCGTCCCCGTCCCGATACGAGACTTGGACGGGTGCTGGAGCAGCAAACGTCCCGGATACGGTCAACCGACTTCGGACACTTTGACCGGAGTCCATCGACAAATTTGAGAGAAAAATTGAGATTTTGATTTCTCAAAATCAAAAATTAAACAGGTTTAAGTTATGGAAAATGACATAGAACTCTGCGGTTCCTTTCGTAAAGAGTAAAGGCTCTTAATTGTAATTGTAATATAATATAATACTAAATAACCCCTTTATTCTCCATTATATGCCACTTGTTCCCTTTATTTTCCACACTTGTGAGTTGTGCCACGTTATTGAAAGGTTTTTGGTTGCTATTTGCATATATTTCTTTCTCATACAATAAATAGGAATAATTTCTAAATTAATTATTACCATATTGATTTTTTGCTAAATAATTTATATATTTTAATCGCGCAAAATTAATTTATACATAATTATTTACTAGTTGTACAAATTTATCTTAACTTAGTAGTATTGTATAATATCTATAAAAATTTACAATATTTTTATAGCTCTATTTTTTATTATTTTGAATTTTCTTAGCCGTATCCTCGCACCCGTATCCATATCCGGATTCGCACCCCCGAATCTTAAATTTTAGATTTTGCCGAATCCGATACTCAGAACCATCCCCGTATCGGATACCCGCACCCGAGTCCGAGCAACTTAGTATATTCTTATTCATCTTTGCACAAAGTTAACATCTTGCTTGTCAGCTATACATTGTTTCCCCTGCAAAGGAGGATGAATAGCTCAAGCCATCTTCCAGGCAAAGTTAATTGGTTCTTAATTTTTAACACAATCACATTGCAGACCAACAACGGTATGATCAAAAATAGTCTTGCTGGTCAATGAATAGAATAATAACAAAGCAACTTTCATAGAATCCATACCACACCGGCTGGATCATCATGATTGCCATGAATGCTAAAAACAGGCAACCCAACATTAAAGTGAGGATCTTCATAATTTACATGACCAAACCTGAATAAGATCCACATAAGATTAAGAATAATAGAAATATTTATATTAACAAAGAAGTAAATGTAAATGAATTTATAGAGAAGAGTTAATTGGAAAGCAAATTTTCAGATAAACTAACTTTGCAGGAAAAGATATCCTCTCATAAAACATAGAAAAGGGGAAGCAAGCCGAGCATAAGATTATTGTTTTGAAATTTTCAATTATTTTTCCACAAATGAGGTGTCAATTTTCAGAAGGGAGAACAGAAATTTCCCTTACCCTTAAAAAAAATGGAACAAGAAGGAGAAGAAAGCATATATGGATTTTTCATACTTATCAAAAGGAAAGGAAACACAAAAAGAAAAGAAGAAAGAGGCATTGGAGGAATTTATGGAACGCTAAAGCATGAAAATAAGATGCAGAATAGTGATTACAAGTTAGCAAAGTTCAGATAAATGGTTATTACATGTTAGCAAAGTTCACTGTCTGGTCACTAACAACTTGGAATTGCACAGGTCGATCATTGAGACAATAACGACGGAGAATCTCAATGGCTTTCACCAGTGTTGACCTGGAAGGCTTATTCTCGTGAAATAGATCACCACCAAGAAGCACAAAGTCCACCTGGAGCCAAACTGAAAGTCAATGAAACTCAAATATTTCCTAGGTTCCAACAAAATCTCATACTTAGTTTTCACCCCTTTTTTCTACATGGATAATAGATAATTGGCACAAAATATAAGAATAAATAACTGAGGAATGGCATATTAATTCCACCAATTGATACAAGCAAATTTGTAAAAACCAAATGAAGAAGAGAAATTATTTTTGCCTGTTTTTTCTCCGCAATCGAACATATCTCTTCAAATGCCTGAAAAGAATCATGCCGACGTATTTCATCCTTCTCCATGTAGCCCAAGTGACAGTCTGTAGCAATCAGGATCTTAACCGTGTCGATCTCCTCTTCCCTGAGAAAAGTTTCCAATTAAATTCACATTGCATCTATTGTAGACTTCAATAAATTTCTACAATTTCAAAGCAAAACTAAAATCTAAAATATCATAAACTTAGAAACCATGCATTTATAAAACAAGCAGACCAATTCAACTTGAAATTAGTTTTTTTTTTCTTTAAATCAATTTCATATGTTTTGATTAACATAACACACTAAAAATTGTTATAAACTACTTAACAGGCATTATATTATTATTTTTCTTCATTTTTTTGTTACCTTGAAGAATCGTCCATTTGATCGAAGATTAACTCTTAACCTGCAGCAAAAGCGAGGGAAAAAAAACTAAGAAACAATTGAAAATAATAGAAGAAGCAAGAAAGCAGAAACCCTAGCTACATATAGGAAAAGTCAAACAAGTATCAGAAATTTTACTTTGATGTTGTCAAGCGATAATGGGGAGAAAGAGTAAGGCCAATAGATGTTTAAGAAAGAGCTGGCTATTTCTCGAAGAATAGGAGGAAGCCAAGTTCAAAGATAGTGAGCTGCCGCTGCAACTCTGTGGCCAGTGGCCTGGCGGGGAATTTAAAAGAGGAAAATTGTTGCTGAGACCGGTTTGGGGATGTGCCTATTGGAATTTGGAAATGCGAAGTGTGTAATTTATTTTTATTTTTATTTATTTTTTGCTTTCTTTTTTTAAGTGCAAGAAACAAAACACCTAGAGAAAGAAAGATTAATTGGGTTCTTGAACTAAAAGTGATTTTTAACTCATTTATAAAGTGACTCAATTTTTTATTCTTTGCTATAATTGATTTTTTTAGGTTAATGATCCTTTGTCCGTAAAACTAACTAATGAGACAATTTTTTAGAGTGTCTTAACTACCACATTTCTAAATGTAAAACTAAAAATTTAAGTAAAAAGAGAAAAACACCACCCACCCAACATATTGTTGAGTTGTAAGTTTGTGGTTTCTAAATTTATGACTAAAATTTGAAATTTGTTAGTAGTAATTTCTTGTAGAACTAAGGGGGTGTTATTCGTTTATGCTCAAATTGTAGAATTGAGTGCGTGTTACTCATTTGTGCTTCAATTAATTACCAAGTACTACTTGAAATGAGATTAGTTGTCACGGCGCAAATCTAAGGGCCGACTAACACTTAACGACCTTCCATAAAGCGAACCAAAATGTAATAGTAATGAAAAAGCCAAATTGTATTGCTAACTGATGATAGGTTATAATTACGTATTTTAGTCGCTTATTACACTCTAATTTACTGTATTTTAATTGAATTTGAGCTTTAATCGCTAGTGTTTTGCACTAAATGTGTGTTTTATGCCTTGTAGGAGTGATTCCGAGCTATATAGATATTATGGAATAAATTTAAGTGATTTGGAGCTTTGAAGTCTGAGTAAAAGCTCGAGGAATTAAGCCGGAATCGTGTTCGGGGTCAAATTTGATGGTTAAGAACAAACGAAGACTCGAATAGGCATATTGCGCACTGTCTAGTAAAATAGACATAACTTTTTGCTCTGAACTCCATTTGGGCTATATAATATATGGTTGGAAACTTGACTCAAAGGAATAACTTTCATGTTTTATAATTTCCCAAATTCCAAACGTAACAGGGTGAAAAATGCGGTTGAAATAGCGATCGCAGACCTGAGGCGCAAATGGGGCAGAAACTTTTTGATATGCACGGCCGGAGCGTGGTCTTGCGCGGCCGGAGTGTGGTCTTGCGCGGCCGCGCTACTCCAGACCTGAAAAACTATAATTTTTTGCGTAGAAGAAGGTATAATTGATTGGGCCCCACCCTACTTGATATATATACATGGAAATCGGTATTTTGAAGAGATTGGACATATTTTGGACACAGATTCGACCTAAGGAGGCAGAGACACAATAGGATCAAGGCGGGAAATTCTTCTACGAGTTTTTCCTTCCTCTTCCTATTTTTCATTGATGGTTATGACTTTTAGCATTGTATTTTTACATACTATTATGAATAACTAATTTGTCATCTAGGGTTTTGATGGAACCTTTTGTAGGATAAATTCTTGTTATGTTTTTATATAATTGAGCTGTTAAATTTCTCTACTTGTTCAACTACGTTTATATTGTGGTTGGTTGAAGAGCTCTCAATCGATTGTGCCTATATTTAGTGTGTATTACTCGGGAGAAAGTGCATATTTAGGTAGTTGTTGAACAACATCACTCTCGACGTATATGAGAAATCAATAACGAAGGGTTTAAAGGTGGGATTAGGTGTAACGAAACCTCGGGTGCGATCTAAGTGAGTCGTACTTAAAGCCAGCTAGCGTAACTCGGGAGAGTATGTCTAGTAAATTGTCGTAATTACTTGGGAGAGATTTACGGTAGTTAGAGCTCATGATCGGTAGAGAATACTTAGGCGAAATTATAGAAGACGTAGCGGGAAGGATTCCAACAATTGGAAAAATCATAACTCTAGACCTCCTTAATCTTTTCTCCAACCCGTAGTATCTTTAGTGTTAATTTATTATTTTAATTTGTTAGTTAGTTAGTTAAATACAAGAATATTAATATCTATAAGTTAGGGATTGTTCAAGCTTGTATTCTTGGTGATAGTGAAAAATTGTAGCTAAGCCTTAGTTTATGTGGGATTCGACTCCGGACTTGTAAACCGGATTATATTTGCAACGACCGCTTTGTCCTTTTTAGAAGGCATAGTTGGGCGTGATCAAATTTTGGCGCCGTTGCCGGGGAACTAACAGTGTAGCTGTAGGTGTACATATTGCTAGGTTTCAAGTTTGATTTTTCTTTTTGGTATTTGATTTTCATTTTCTTTATTTTAGTTTTATTTGTTAATTTGAAAAACATGGAATCATGGAATTATGAGAGTTTGGATGTTGGTAATTCTACTTTTGATCCTCGTTATGCATATACTGGAGAAAACCACCCAGGGCAAAATTATCAAAATATTCTCGAGAGCGAGTTATGTGCACCGACTCAATCTTATGTGTGGAATGTGTGTGATATGTGTGGTGGTCAAGATGGTCACTTTCATGGTTGTGCTTATATTTCTTATCTTCCCCCAACCCCTTACTTTGACGGTTCTCCTTTTTCTTGTGAAGTTAAAAAGAACAAAGAACCCAGGGATGATGACCTGAAAAGGATCGAGGATATGTTAAAGTGCCTTCTGGAACAAAATAATGAGAAACAATAGCAGATAGAATGGAGGCAACTATTCGCAAGTTGGAGGCTCAATTGAGTCAAGTGGTTGGAGTTGTTAATGCTCAACAAGCCAATATTGGGGATAGTAGCCAAGAAGAGCGTGAATTTGAAGTGTTAATTGAGGAGGTCAGAGTAGAACATCAACAACCTAGCCAACTACAATTTGAGGATGTCGATGTTGAAGAAGTGAGACTAGAGTCAGCCAAGAACTTTGAGGATATAAATTTTGTTGACTCTAGTATCATTGATGTTGAGGATGTTGAAAGCCCTGAAGTTCATGTGTTTGAGCGCATTGGTCCCCACTCCAAACATTTTTCCACATTAGGCTTGGATGATGATATGGAAATAGAGTCATCCGAGCCGATTGAGGAGTCAAGGAATGAAGAACATGTGGTAGTTAGATGATATGCAAGTGGTGGTGTTAACTGAATTAGGTATAAGCAGGTTGAAGCGATTGAATTGTATATGATTTGATGGGATAACCGAATTATGTGCAAACTGTCGGAGTAAGTGAAATTTTGTGAAACTCATGTGGTGGTTAAATGATTAATAGAAGTGTATATTGGTAATGATTAATTGAAGTGTATATGGCATGTGGAAGTAATTGAATATATGCAAGTTGTTGAGGTAACAAGGTTATATACAAGTTGATAGAATAACTGCATTATGTAGCATTAAATTGGAAATGTGTTTCGGGGGCTCTCTAACAGGTAGATAGGCCTAATTACAGAGGAAACTCTGGCAAAATTTTCAGAAAATATCGGAGTTAGTGAACATTTTGGGGGTTGGTGATTTGTGATACAAAATTAAAAGGGGAAAATTCGACACAAGGTATGCATGGCTAACTTTAACCTTTGTAGAATCCTCTTGTTGGTGTCCGAGCATACGGTATGTGTACCTTGGTTGAGAAAATTTGAATTGACTGTTCAATTGTGTTGATGCGTAATACTTCACTCCCTAAATTTATTGTTGACTATTATGCTAGTTGAGATTGTGAAAAGTGGTTTGTTGTGCATATCTTATTATGTGCAAAGCTCGTAAATGCTCGAGGGTATCGATATGAAAGTATGTGTTAATGAATGAAAGAATGTTAACGTGCCCAAGTGTGGGAATGTATATAATGGCTAAAAATCGTGCGTGGTAGGTAATGAAAAAAGGCTATTGTGAAATGATGTAATTGAAGTTGAACGATTATGGTAACACCGTTAACATGAATTACTACTTGGTGAGAATCATTGTGCCTGGAGCCCGTATGGTGAATTGTTGATATGAACTTGTGTTCCTTGTAATGAAGATCCTTGTAATTTAACTGTTGGTGATTGTTGTTATGGAACGTGATTGTCTGATGGGAACGGGTTGCACGTCGCAACACGGGGTAATAAGGGTGAGTAAGGTAATAAGGGTGGCCGAGGTAATAAGGGTGGCCGAGGTAATAAGGGTGGACGAGGTAATAAGGATGGAATGTGATTATGTTGAAATGAGAATCTGTGAAACTCTTGAATATGGTGGTATTGAAATGAGAATTTGTGAAACTCTTGAATATGGTGGTATTGAAAGGAGAATCTATGAAACTCTTGATTTTGGGTTGTTTCTGTTTCTGTACAATACTTGTTGGTTTATTAACTGTCTCTTATCTGTGTATTGTTTGATTGTACTTAGGGTAAATTTTGTTCATACATACTAGTACTATTCCACAGTACTAACGTCCCTTTTGTCGGGGGGCGCTACATCTTTTATACGGATGTAGGTGGTTCCATAGCAGGTAGCTCAGCCCGCCGTTAGTGGTGCCTCCTCTTCATCTCTTCAGCAGTTGTGGTGAGCCCCTCTTCTCCTCGGGTCCGTGTGTGGATTATACCACCCTCTTTTGCTTATGTTGTAAAGGTATAGCTGGGGCCTTGTTGCCGGCAAGTTATGTAAAACCCCTAGCATTCGTAGAGGCTCCGTAGACATGATGTGGGTGTATATATATATTTTTGGGTAGTAACTGTACGTACTCGGAAAACGTGGTTCATGTTGGAAAGTTATGTATGTATTATGTACGTTTGGATATCAATCGTTGAAAAGCTAAAAGAGGAAAAATGGAATTGTGTTGTAAAATTTACTTTGAATCTAAATTCGGCTAACTCGCATGAAATAATGTATGTTATGAACACGGGGTTATACGTTGGGTAGGAAGGCAATTCAGGTCTGCTTGACTGGGTTCATCCGGTTAGGCGCCGGTCTCGTCCCTCGATTTTGGGGCGTGACAAACTTGGTATCAGAGCCTAAGGTTTTAAAAGTGTCCTAGGATGTCTCGGAGCCGTGTCTAGTAGAGCCCTTCTTATCGGTGTGTTGTCGACCACATCTATAATTAGGGGGCTGCATGGACATTTAGGAAAATACCCTTTCATTGTTACTCTGTATCGTGCGGTGAAGTGAAAAGCGAGAATGTCTCTATCTAATTCGTGCATTGTCCTAATTTTCAGTAAATGGCGCCCAACAAGAGAGCTCGACTCGGCCTAGAGGACAATGCCACCCCAAGTGTGGCCATAAATCTTTCATCTGATGGTGCGGGTGAGAATGATTCCCCGACCTTGAATCTGCTTGACTCCTCCGTGCTAGGCCAGTCTATCCTTGCTCCAGCGGAGGGTACTGAAATCCCTCCCGCTGATGTTCCTGACCCTTCCTCAGTCCCAGCTTCCGGTCCCAGTATTTCTGATGGGAACCTCAGGGGAGCTATTCAGATGTTGACTCAGTTAGTAGCCTCCCAGGCCCAAAGATCTAGTGTTGCCCCTGCGCCTTCTAGCGAGCAAGGGGATTCTTCAGGTTCCAGAGTCAACCAGTTTCTGCGGTTAGCCCCTCCAGAGTTCACAAGCACCAACCCAGAGGCCAATCATCAAGATTTCGTAGATGAAATATACAAGACTCATCGAGTTATGAAGGCTACTGAAACGGAGGGAGTTGAGTTAGCTTCCTATCGTCTAAAGGTAACAACATATTCATGGTTTGAGACGTGGGAGAGTTCCCGTGGAGAGGGGAGCCCTCCGGCGAGGTGGGTTGAGTTCGTAGATGCTTTTATGGATAATTTCTTGCCTGCCGAGACTATGGAAGCCCCTGCTACAGAGTTTGAGGTCCTTAAGCAGGGCCACATGAGTGTGTGAGAGTACCATATGGAGTTTGTGTGCTTGTCCAAGTATGCTACCCACATGATGCCGACTATGGAGGCCAGCGTTCGTTGGTTTGTTCGGGGCCTTGGTCCCTTGGTTGTCTATGAGGCTGCTACAACTGCGTTGCATTCAGATATGAACTATGGTAAGATTGTGGGTTTTGCCCAAGCGACGGAGTCCCGAAAATTGAAAATAAGAATGGAGAGAGAGAGTAGTAGTAGGGCCCCGTCAGCGGGCAACCCTGGGAGCTCAGTTATAGGTGGGAGGTCAACCCCGAGGAGAGGGTCTTCAGGGCCATCACAGTCATATGATCAGTCCTCAGCCAGTGCGCCGCCATCAGGGCACAATTATCAGCAGGGAGGTCATTTTGGACCCGGTTCAGATATGAGGAGGTTCCCTCAGTCGGATCGTTCAGGTGGGAGGTTCCAGCAGCATCGGAGGGTCTCATGCCCTAAGTGTGGGAGATTTCATACTGAGCCTTGCTACTTAGATATTCCGGTATGTTATAGATGCGGAATGAGGGGCCATGTTCAGCGAGATTGTCATGGGCCCAGTCAGGGCACAGGTAGGAGTACTACTCAGCCCTCCAGTTCATCAGCCACTACATCCTCAACACGCCCTCCAACACTAGCAGGGAGCGGAGCAGCTAGGGGTAGAGCTCGGGGTCAAGGGGGACCCAACTGGTTTTATGCTTTGAGTGGTTGCCAGAGCGCCGGGGCTTCTCCAGATGTTGTCACAGGTATTCTAACTGTTCAAAACCATGATGTTTATGCCCTTATTGATCCCAGATCTTCATTATCATATATTACTCCATTTATTTCTTCAAGTTTTGGGATAGAACCCGAACAACTTCATGAGCCGTTCTCTATGTCGACTCTGGTTGGTGATTTTATTACGGCCGCACGAGTCTATAGGAATTGTGTCGTCTCGGTATGTGGTCGGGATACCACGACTGATATTATTGAGCTAGGGATGCTAGATTTTGATGTAATCACGGGGATGGATTGTCTCTATTCGTGCTTTGCTAAACTCGCCTGCCGAACCAGAACTATGAGGCTCGAGTTTCCTAATGAACCAGTTATCGAGTGGAAAGGGAACGAGGTTGTGCCAAGGGGTAGGTTTTATTTCCTATCTTAAGGCCTCCAAGATGATAAGGAAGGGGTGCATCTATCATTTGGTCTGGGTAGCGGACACCACTTCAAAGGTGCCTGCTCCCGAGTCCGTGCTGGTTGTGAATGAGTTTCTTGAAGTGTTTCCGGATGATCTTCCTGGAATTCTGCCAGATAGAGAGATCGATTTCGGGATTTATGTATTGCTAGATACGCAACCAATATCTACTCCACCCTACAGAATGGAGCCAACAGACTTGAGAGAGTTAAAGGAGAAATTGAAAGATCTATTAGAAAAGGGTTTCATTCGGCCAAGTGTGTCGCCTTGGGGTGCACCGGTTCTTTTTGTCAGAAAGAAAGAACGATCGCTTCGAATGTGTATTGATTATAGGCATCTCAACAGAGTCACCATCAAGAATAAATATCCACTACCTTGGATAAATGATTTGTTCGATAAATTACAAGGTGCTAGGTTCTTCTCAAAGATTGATTTACGGTCAGGGTACCACCAGTTAAAGATCAGGGAGCAGGATATTCCTAAGACCGCCTTCAGGACTCGTTATGGGCACTTTGAATTTCTGGTAATGTCTTTTGGGCTAACCAACGCCCCAATAACTTTTATGGATCTTATGAATTGGGTTTTCAAACTGTTTCTTGACTCCTTTGTGATCGTCTTTATTAACGATATCCTTGTTTATTCACGAAGTCAAGAAGATCATGCTAATCACCTCAGGGCAGTTCTGCAGACTCTTCATCATCACCAGTTGTATGCAAAGTTTTCAAAATGTGAGTTTTGGCTAGAATCAGTCACCTTTTTGGGCCATGTTGTTTCTAGGGAAGGGATTCAAGTTGATCCCCAAAAGATTTCAGCAGTAAAGGATTGGCCTAGACCAACGACCCTGACGGAGATTCATAGTTTCTTGGGTCTAGCTGGGTATTATCGGAGGTTTGTGGAGGGATTCTCTACCCTCACCTCCCCATTAACTAAGCTGACGCAAAAAGTAGTTAAGTTTCAGTGGTCCGATGCTTGTGAAAAAAGTTTTCAGGAATTGAAGTCGAGATTGACTTCGGCACCAGTGGACCTTGCCAGAAGGTTCGGAGGGATTCGTGGTTTATTGTGATGCTTCGAGAGTTGGTTTGGGGTGTATGTTGATGCAGTGTTGTAAATTTATAACTTATGCTTCAAGGCAGCTCAAGAATCACGAGAAGAATTATCCGACGCATGATTTGGAGCTCGCAGTGGTTGTGTTTGCATTGAAAATTTGGCGGCATTATCTTTATGGGGTCCATGTGGATGTGTTCACAGACCACAAGAGTCTTCAGTACCTATTCAAGCAGAAGGAGTTAAATTTAAGGCAGCGAAGGTGGTTAGAATTGCTCAAAGATTACGATATGAATATTTTGTACCATCCAGGAAAGGCGAATGTGGCAGCCGACGCTTTTAGTTGGAAATACATGGGTATCTTGGCACATTTGGAGGCCGGTCAGAGGCCTTTGGCTCGGTAGGTTTATCAATTGGCCATTCTTGGGGTCTGTCTTTCGACCTCAGGTGAGGGGAATGTCGTGGTGCGTAATGGAGCGGGGTCCTCGCTTGTAGCGGAAGTCAAGGAAAAGCAACTCAGAGACCCAACATTGATACATTGAGGGAAGCACTTTTGAATCACAAGATTTCAGCTTTTTCACTCGGCAATGATGACAGTGTCTTGCGGTGTCAAGGGAGATTGTGTGTTCCGGATGTGGATGATCTCTGGGAAAGAGTGATGGCAGAGGCTCATAATTCCAGGTATTCTGTTCACCCAGGTTCTACGAAAATGTATCACGATCTCAAGGAGATTTATTGGTGGGGTAATATGAAAGGGGGTGTGGCGGACTTTGTGTCTAGATGTCTGAATTGTCAGCAAGTGAAGGCCGAGCATCAGAGGCCCGGTGGGTTGACTCAACTTATGGAAATATCGATGTGTAAATGGGATATGATCAATATAGAATTCGTGGTGGGGTTACCTCGCACTCAGCGCAAGTTCGACTAAATTTGGGTAATAGTGGATCAGCTCACTTCTTGCCAGTCAAGTCCACCGATACTGTAGAACAGTACGCTCTGTTGTATATCAAGGAAATAGTCAGGCTTCATGGCACTCCAATTTCTATTATCTCGGATCGGGGGCCCCAGTTCACAACTAACTTTTGGAAGAAATTTCAGCAAGGTTTGGGTACTCAGGTAAATCTCAGCATAACTTTCCACCCGTAGACTGATGGTCAAGCGCAGCGGACTATTCAGACGCTTGAGGATATGTTACGGGCTTGTGTTTTGGATTTCAAGGGTAGCTGGGATGATCACTTTCCACTTATAGAGTTTTCTTACAATAACAACTTTCATGCTAGTATTCAGATGGCCCCATTTGAGGCATTGTACGGTAGGAGGTGTAGGTCTACGATTGGATGGTTTGAGGTTGGTGAGGTGGAACTGTTAGGATTAGATCTTGTGAATCAAGCTATGGAAAAGGTTAGAGTCATTTAGGAGAGGATGAAAACTTCTCAGAGTCGTCATAAATCCTATGCGGACGTTCGTCGTAGAGATTTGGAGTTCCAAGTAGATGATTGGGTATTCTTGAAGGTGTCTCCCATGAAGGGAGTCATGCTCTTTGGGAAGAAAGGAAAACTGAGCCCTAGGTATGTCGGATCGTATCGGATCGCTCAAAGGATAAGGCGAGTTGCGTATAGGCTGGAATAGCCCCATGAAATGTCATTAGTGCACCCAGTATTCCATGTGTCTATGTTGAAGAAGGTAATTGGAGATCCATCTGCCATCGTGCCAGTTGAGACTATTGAGATTAATGAAGAATTGTCATATGAGGAGGTTCCGGTTGCTATTCTTGATAGGCAAGTTCGTAGATTGAGAAACAAAGAAATTTCTTCCGTTAAAGTGTTATGGCGAAGTCAGCGAGTCGAGGAAGCCACGTGGGAAACGGAGAATGAAATGAAAGAAAAATATCCCCATTTGTTTGAACAAGTCTAGTAGTGATCGTGAGAATCGCCATCTCTAAGTGAATACCCCTTTGTGTGTGATCTTGTGTAAAAACACCTCACTCTCTTGATTTTCCTTATTGTTGTAACATCTCAAAGCTGTGCCATTTTTGAGTAACATTGTGATTGTTTGGGTAATGTGTAGCTCTTTGAAGTAAGCTAAACTTATGTGCAATTCATATGGTAGTTAGATGATATGCAAGTGGTGGTGTTAACTGAATTAGGTATAAGCAGGATGAAGCGATTGAATTGTATATGATTTGATGGGATAAGTGAATTATGTGCAAACTATCGGAGTAAGTGAAATTTTGTGAAACTCGTGTGGTGGTTAAATGATTAATAGAAGTGTATATTGGTAATGATTAATTGAAGTGTATATGGCATGTGGAAGTAATTGAATATATGCAAGTTTTTGAGGTAACACGGTTATATACAAGTTGATAGAATAACTACATTATGTAGCATTAAATTGGAAATGTGTTTCGGGGGCTATCTGACAGGTAGATAGGCCTAATTACAGAGGAAACTCTGGAAAAAATTTCAGAAAATATCGGAGTTAGTGAAAATTTGGGGGTTGGAATATTGTGTTTTCAAAACCAAATGACCTTCCGATCTTCATTCGAGGACGAATGATTTTTAAGTGGGGGAGGATGTAAAGACCCGTAAAATTTTCATGTCTAAAATAATGCCCGAATAGGTCCTCGTGTTGTATAACTGTAGAAATTCTTAAAATGGACCTATTTTGAGTTAAAAAGTACCGCGAAATTTGAAAAAAATAAAATTTTCCAAGTATTGCGCGTTATGAGACGCACTATGCGATCGCATAACAAGAATGCGGACCGCATAGTGGTCGCATACCTGGATAGACTACTGTCCAAATGAGGACAACTATGCGGCCCAGAATGCGATCGCATTCTGGGAATGCGGACCGCATAGTGGTCGCATACCTGGATAGACTACTGTCCAAATGAGGACAACTATGCGGCCCAGAATGCGATCGCATTCTGGGAATGCGGACCGCATAGCTGTCGCATTCTTGCCCCATGGTTTTTGGCGAGGGAGGTTATGCGATCGCATAATAGGTATGCAAACCGCATAATGGTCACATACCTGGGCAGATTGTTTCCAGTTTTGGCCCAGTTTGAGGGCCATTATGCGACAGGAATGCGGACCGCATAGCAGGAATGCGATCGCATTCCGTATTGGGGCTCCTAATTTCTAATTTTAAAACCCGACCCCATGTTCAATAAAACACCCCTCCCATTCATTTTTAACCATTTTCTGACTAAGAATAGAGAGAGAAAAAGAGAATTCTTGAGAGAGAGGGTTTCAACATCATCCAATTTCTTTGTCCAAAATCCCTCAAGCCCGGAAATATTCGAGTTATTGTCATCTTCTTCACTCCAAGAGGTAAGTCCCCGCCCCATTTTCCTTAGATTTCCAGATTTTGGTTAATAGGTAGAACTCCCCTAAAGGAGTTCTTGAAGATAAAAGTGAAGAACCTTGCATGCATGTCTATTAATTGTCCCAATCTAGTAAAAGGAAGTAGGTTAGAATAAATATTTTCAAAGAAGGGGTTGGTAATCTAAGGGGTCACATAACATTCGATAAAATGCCTAAGCAAGTACGAATTGTGTTCATGATTCCCAATTCTAAGATGAATGTGTTACATTATGAATTAGATTGACGTTGCTTGACGGTCCGGTGATTTTTGATAGAAATTAAAAGGGTAAAATTCGACACAAGGTATGCATGGCTAACTTTAACCTTTGTAGAATCCTCTTGTTGGTGTCCGAGCATACGGTATGTGTACCTTGGTTGAGAAAATTTGAATTGAATGTTCAATTGTGTTGATGCGTAATACTTCACTCCCTGAATTTCTTCTTGACTACTATGCTAGTTGAGATTGTGAAAAGTGGTTTGTTGTGCCTATCTTATTATGTGCAAAGCTCGTAAATGCTCGAGGGTATCGATATGAAAGTATGTGTTAATGAATGAAAGAATGTTAACGTTCCCAAGTGTGGGAATGTATATAATGGCTAAAAATCGTGCGTGGTAGGTAATGAAAAAAGGGTATTGTGAAATGATGTAATTGAAGTTGAACGATTATGGTAACACTGTTAACATGAATTATTACTTGGTGAGAATCATTGTGCCTTGAGCCCGTATGGTGAATTGTTGATATGAACTTGTGTTCCTGGTAATGAAGATCCTTGTAATTTAACTGATTGTTGTTATGAAACGTGATTGTCTGATGGGATCGGGTTGCACGCCGCAACACGGGGTAATAAGGGTGAATGAGGTAATAAGGGTGGCCGAGGTAATAAGGATGGAATGCGATTATGTTGAAATGAGAATCTGTGAAACTCTTTGAATATGGTGGTATTGAAATGAGAATCTGTGAAACTCTTGAATATGGTGGTATTGAAAGGAGAATCTGTGAAACTCTTGATTTTGGGTTGTTTATGTTTCTGTACAATACTTGTTGGTTTATTAAATGTCTCTTATCTGTGTATTGTTTGATTTTACTTAGGGTAAAGTTTGTTCATACATACTAGTACTATTCCACAGTACTAACGTCCCTTTTGTCGGGGGCGCTTCATCTTTTATATGGATGTAGGTGGTTCCATAGCAGGTAGCTCAGCCCGCCGTTAGTGGTGCCTCCTCTTCATATCTTCAGCAGTTGTGGTGAGCCCCTCTTCTCCTCGGGGTCATGTGTGGATTATACCACCCTCCTTTGCTTATGTTGTAAAGGTATAGCCGGGGCCTTGTTGCCGGCAAGTTATGTAAAACCCCTAGCATTTGTAGAGGCTCCATAGACATAATGTGGGTGTATATGTATATTTTTGGGAAGTAACTGTACGTACTCGGGAAACGTGGTTCATGTTGGAAAGTTATGTATGTATTTTGTACGTTTGGATATCAATCTTTGAAATGTTAAAAGAGGAAAAATGGAATTGTGTTGTAAAATGTACTTTGAATCTAAATTCGGCTAACTCGCATGAAATAATGTATGTTATGAACACGGGGTTATACGTTGGGTAGGAAAGGCAATCCAGGCCCGCTTGACTGGGTTCATCCGGTTAGGCGCCGGTCTCGTCTCTCGATTTTGGGCGTGACATTTTTTTTTGGACAAAAATAGAAAAGTTTGGACTTTTCCCGACGATGGATCTATTAGACAATTTTTTTGAGGGATTTAAGTCTAAAGAAAAAAAAGATTTTCTTTTGTTAGGTAGTGTAGAAATTCCCCCTTGATTTTTCTTAGTGCCGCGGTTCTTTTCCAAGGGTTTTGTTTGAACTGGGTGTAGTTGGGTTTTTTTAGGAATAAGAGCCATTGTGTTGTGTTTTGAATTGAAGCAATATCTCTTGACTTTGTTGTGCCTTGAGAATAGTGAGTATTTTCGTTGCTTAACTGCTTTGACTATAGTGTCTTGATGAATCCAATCCTGAGTGAGTTAAGTGTTATGTGTGTGTGAGGTTTGTGTGTTATTCTGTGCATTGCATTTGATGTCTAGTAGTTTTGTTCAGTCTTGGAAGTGATATGGGCGTTTCTTTGTTGAGCCATATATGTATATTGTACCCGCCTAATTGTTATGTATCGTAATTAACCCCGTTGAGCCTGTAATCATGTTTCTTTGGCAACCACATTACAAGTCTTACCCATTTGTTTGAATTAACTATCTATTTGAACCTTTTAGTCTCTCATGAGCACTTGAATTGTTATGAATTGCGTAAAAGTTAAAGTGTGGAGAAATTGATTTGGAATTTGAGTGGAACTAATGAAATAAGGATAAAGGTGCATTGTTTTGAAAAAGTGAGCGCCCCTTGAATTGAAAACAAATATTCCTTGATAAGTGGTGACTCTTGATGTAATTGTACTTAAAGAAGTATGGGGTAGTATACATTGATGTGAAGGTGGAGTTTGGTTTGACATAAGTATGGGGTTTGAATGTTAAAGTATATGTATTAAAGTGCTTAAGGAGATGTAGTCACTCTTATATCTAAATGTATCCTACCCGTCCCGCATCCTACATTACAACCAAATAAAGTCCTACTTGTTCTAGACTGAATGAGCTTGATTAGTAGAGTAGTACACTACAGGCAAGCCTATGGCGCATCTTTTGTGGCACATGAATGTTATTTCTGAGAATGAGTGAATTCTTTCTATCTTGAGTTCCTAAGTGTTCTTAAATTTTATTGTGTGGAACTACTCTTTTTTGTTGTGTGAGGGAACTTGATTCATGAAGGAAAGGTAATGTCAGTGACTTCTATGTTAGAGTAAGTGGGTAAGTTGTGAATAATGTGTGGTACTTGTGAGTCAAATCTTGAGGTGAAGATGTTAAACCCTTGTGCTTAGTCTATTTTAAAGATTTTTGGTGTGATGAGTTAGGAGAATTGTTTAAAAAGGTCGTGGCTATATAAAGTGTAGTTCGATTACTCGAGGAAGAGAAATGGTTTAAGTGTGGGGTGTTGATGATAGTCTGTAATGACGTATTTTAGTCGCTTATTACACTCGAATTTACTGCATTTTAATTGAGTTTGAGCTTTAATCGCTAGTGTTTTGTACTAAATGTGTGTTTTACGCCTTGTAGGAGTGATTTCGAGCTATATAGATATTATGGAATGAATTTAAGTGATTTGGAGCTTTGAATTCTGAGTAAAAGCTCAAGGAATTAAGTCAGAATCGTGTTCGGGGTCAAATTTGATAGTTAAGAACAAATGAAGACTCGAGTAAGCATATTGCGCACTGTCTAGTAAAATGGACATAACGTTTTTCTCCGAACTCCATTTGGGATATA
The DNA here is from genome assembly GCA_005239495.1 of Nicotiana undulata. NCBI lineage: Eukaryota > Viridiplantae > Streptophyta > Magnoliopsida > Solanales > Solanaceae > Nicotiana > Nicotiana undulata. The sequence goes on from ML283027.1 coordinate 50,286, forward strand.
TATAATATGATCAGAAAGCTAACTCAAAGGGATACAAATTTCATGTTTTGTGTTTTTCCAAATTCCAAACGGAACATGGTGAAAAACGCGGTCTAAACCGCGATTGCAGACTTGACGCGCAAATAGGGTAGAAACTTTTTGATATGCGCGGCCGGAGCGTGGTCTTAGCGCAGCCGCGCTACTCCAGACCTGAAAAACTGTCCTTTTTCGCGTAGGAGAAGGTATAATTGATTGGACCCGGCCCTACTTGGTATATATACATGGAAAAATGGTATTTTGAAGAGATTGGACATATTTTGGACACAAATTTGACCTAAGGAGGCAGAGACACAATAGTAGCAAGGCGGAGAATTCTTCTACGAGTTTTTCCTTCCTCTTCCTATTTTTCATTGTTGGTTATGACTTTTAGTATTGTATTTTTACATACTATTACGAATAGCTAATTTGTTATCTAGGGTTTTGATGGAACTTTTTGTAGGATAAATTCTTGTTATGTTTTTTTATAATTGAGCCGTTAGATTTCTCTAGTTCAACTACGTTTATATTGTGGTTGGTTGAAGAGCTCTCAATCGACTGTTCCTATATGTAGTGTGTATTACTCGGGAGAAAGTGCATATTTAGGTAGTTGTTGAATAACATCACTCCCGACGTATGTGAGAAATCAATAACGAAGGGTTTAAAGGTGGGATTAGGGATAACGAAACCTTGGGTGCGATCTAAGTGAGCCGCACTTAAATCCATCTAGCGTAACTCAGGAGAGTATGTCTAGTAAATTGTCGTAATTACTCGAGAGAGATTGACGGTAGTTAGAGAGCTTATGATCGGTAGAGAATACTTAGGCGAATTTATAGAAGACGTAGCGGGAAGGATTCCGACAATTGGGGAAATCATAACTCTAGACCTCCTTAATCTTTTCTCCAACTCGTAGTATCTTTAGTGTTAATTTATTATTTTAATTTTTTAGTCAGTTAGTTAAACGCAAGAATATTAATATCTATAAGTTAGGAATTGTTCAAGCTTGTATTCTTGGTGATAGTGAAAAATTGTAGCTAAACCTTAGTTCTCTGTGGGATTCGACCCCGGACTTGTAAACCAGATTATGTTTGCAACGACCGCTTTGTCCTTTTTATAAGGCATAGTTGGGCGTGATCACTAACAGTAGAAGTCAATTACATTCACTAATACAGACCACTCTTCTATGAATCTACCAATGGAAAATTCTAATAACAGAGGAATAGGACTAAGAAGAACGGGATATTAGAAAGGGGAGGGAGAACAAGAAAAGGGGAGGAATATAGAAAACACTCATAACAATATTTTTCCTGCCTCTGCAATACCCTAGTCACTCTACTTTATATTCTTTGCCTAACTAATTTGTGCCTATTCACGTGATTTTCTTCCTCCCCGCCAAACGTAATCTTCCAACCTTTTAGGGGAAATGACTCTTCTAGAACCCTTACGTGGTAGCCCCATGTGATCATTTCTTGTGTCTTCCATGTTAGCATCCCCGTCAGCAATTAATTCATTCACAACATTACTCTCCCCCTATGAAGCAACCTTGTCCTCAATGTTGAAGGTAGGATAAACCTCAGAATTAGCAGAATCCGTTAACCGTAAAGGAGTAATCTGTTGGGTAGGATTACCAACACACATCTTCAACATGGAAACATGAAAAACAGAATGTATCTTGGCAGCTTCAGGGAGTTCCAATCTATAAGCAACAACATCAATACGTTTCAGCACTTTGTAAGATCCAAAGTATCGCCGTCCTAACTTGTGATCGCGTTGAAGGTGTAAAGTAGCTTGTCGATAGGGCTTCAGTTTCACACACACCCAGTCGTCAAAATCAAAATATACATCAGAGCGAGACTTGTCAGCCAAAGCTTTCATGCGATGTTGAGCCTTTAATAGATTGTTCTTTAATATTTGAAGGACCCCATCTCGCTGCAGCGAGTAGGACTCCACCAAGTCGCTAACAGCACTCCCCAAAATATACCTAGCAATGGTGGGTGGTTCACGTCCATAAAGTGCCTGAAAAGGAGTCATACCCGCCGAAGTCTGATAAGAAGTGTTATACCAAAACTCAGCTCAAGGTAGCATAGCAACCCAATGAGACGGTACTTCGGCGACATAGAAATGTAAGTATTGCTCCACGCATTTATTGAGAGCCTCTGATTGACCATCCGTTTGTGGGTGGTAGGTAGTGCTCATAGCCAAAGTAGACCCTTGAAGCATGTTAATCTCTTGCCAAAAAGAATGGAGAAATCGAGGATGCAGTTACGATGGTACGGGGAGGACCATGAAGTCTGATAATTACAACTACAAAAGCTTCAGCAACCATGTGAGTTTAAAAGGTAGAAGGAAGTGGTATAAAGTGGCCATACTTAGAAATGCGATCAACCACAGTCATAATAGTGGTCTTACCCTTGGAGTTGGGAAGACAAGTGATGCAATCCATTGCAATATCCTCAAGTACTTGGTCCGGAATAGGCAAGGGATGAAGTAGACCAGCAGGGTGTAGATGTGAATCCTTCATCTGCTGGCATATTTGACAAGTTGCTACAAATGCTTGTATATCCTTGCGCATCTTCTTCCAAAAGAAATAAGAAGCCAAACAATGATAGGTGCGCGTAATTTCGGCATGGCCACCAACAGACGTGGCATGAAATTCTAACATTAGCTTCCGACGAAGCTCAGAATTTTTTGGTAGTACTAATCTTCCTTTATAGAACAACAAGCCTTCCTTGAACTGGTAGGTACTAGGCGCCAACTCTCCCTGACTCAAAGCCTGTTGAATCTTCAGCAACTCAGGATGAGTCTTATTCAAATGCTCCAATTCTTGTTCCAGCGTAAATTTCATGACTGGGATGAACATCAACTCAGCATCTGGATGGCGGGAAAGTGCATCAGCAGCAGAATTCTACTTCCCCGGTCGGTAAACAATACGAAAGTCATAGCCCACTAGCTTTGTAAGACACTTTTGTTGCTCGGGTGTTTGGATAGTTTGTGTGGTTAGGTTTCTCTATGACTGCTGATCAATGAAGATGGTGAATTGGCGTCCCAAAAGATATTGCCTCCATTTATTCACAGCCTGAGTAATGGCAAACATATCTCTATGGTATGTGGAATCCCTTTGCATCATAGAACTCAACTTCTGACTGAAATATGCAATGGGATGACCCCGTTGTGATTAAATGGCACCAATTCCCTGTGCGGAAGCATATGTTTCGACGTGAAACTCTTGACTGAAATCCGAAAGAGTTAGGACCGGTGTGGAACCCAATTTATTCTTTAGAGTATCAAAGGCTTGCTGCTCAACCTCAGTCCATCGGAAAGCATCCTTGCATAATAAATCTGTTAGAGGTCCAGCTAAAGCGGCGTAACGATGAATGAAATGTGGGTAATATCCAGCAAGCCCTAGGAAACTACAAACTTCTTTGACGGAGCTGGGGGGAGGCCATTGCTGGATTACTTGGATTTTGACAGGGTCCACAGCTAGGCCTTGTGCGGAGAGAGTATGACCCAAGTATTCAATAGAAGTTTGCCCAAACAAACACTTGGATCGTTTGGCCACGAGCAGATGTTTGCACAAAAGTTGTAGTACCACAGTAAGATGCTCCAAATGTTCGCTCCAGGACTGACTGTAGACTAAGATGTCATCGAAGAATACCAAAACAAAATGATGCAAATGGGGTCTAAATACCTCATTCATAGTAGCTTGGAACGTGGAAGGGGCATTGGTTAGGCCGAAAGGCATTACCAAGAACTCATAGTGACTATCATGGGTGCGAAAAGTCGGCTGAGCCACATCTTCGGGTCTGACCCTTATCTGATGGTATCCTGATAATAAATCCAACTTGGATAAATAATGTGCACCATGTAACTCGTCAAACAACTCATCAATTGTTGGAATAGGGAAGCGATCTCGAACAGTGATTGCATTCAAGGCACGGTAGTCAACAAAATCTCCACGTGCCATCTTTCTTGCAAATCAATAGCACTGGCGATGCAAAGGGACTAGTGTTGGGATGAATCACTCCTTCCTTAAGCATCTCATCAACTAATTGCTCCATAACTTTTTTTCGAAAATAGGGGTACCTGTAAGGTTTCACATTCACATGTTGTGCCCCCGAATTGAGGTGTATTTTATGATCCTGTGATCTCGAGGGCGGTAAGCCTGTTGCATTTTGAAACACATCATCATAAGCTTCCAAAAGACTTACTAAATCAACACTTGGCTCCCCGATAACAATAATTTCCTCAACCACCATCTCTAGACAAAAGAAGGAAGCAATAACATTTGTTGCAGCCATGCGTCGTAGGCTACGCAATTGTATGGGTTGGGCATCTGTAGGATAATCCCCCTGCCAAGTTCGTGTGATACCATATGTTGTAAATTCAAATATCCTCTTAGCATAATCAGTAAGTACCGGTCCTAGGGATGCTAGCCATGTTACCTCTAGTACATCAGCACCGTGGAAAGGCAAAGTGTAAAAATCCTCCACCAATGTGCTCCCCTGAATTTCAAGAGAAGTTTTCCTCACCACACCCTCGTAGAGGAGGTGCTGACCACTTCTGACCATGACAAAAACTGGGGGAATGGACTCAACAGCGAGTCATAGATGTTTAGTAGCTCGAGTCTGAACAAAATTATGCATGTTGCCTCCATCTACCAAAACTTGTACCGGAGACTCATTGATCTGGCCCGTAAACCGCAGAGTAGACGGAGAAATTCCCCTGGTCAAGGCATGATATGAGATAGATGAATGCTCTTGCAATTCTAAGCATTGAAACTCCTCAGCCAAAAAATCATCAAGAACAAAAGAGTCTTGTATATTAGTATCACTTTCAGGCTCATTAGTGAGTAAGAGGAGCTGGGGTGGGGTCTTACATTTGTGGCCAACAGTGTACTTCTCTTCAAAATAGTAGCACAACCCAAGTCACGACGACTCTGCATCTCAGCCTGAGACAAACGCTTGAGGGGCGGACGAGTTGGTGGATTAGAGCTGGATTTATTTGATACAAGAGGATTCAAGGGTTTGAGGGTGAGGGGTGTGGAATTGGGAGTTGGTAACAGAGGTGGGGTTTTGGAAAAAATGGGTCAGGTGGTCCCTTTCTCAGCTTGGGTCCGCTTTTCATATATATGGGCCAGATCTAAAGTTTCCTCATAAGTTGTGGGCCTATGAATCAACACTGAGTTTTTAATATCTTCACGAAGCCTGGAGATAAAGAGGCGTAACATATGACTATCAGTCATGTCATCTGTTTTGTCGGCAATGGTTTCAAATCAGTTATGAAAATATGTTGTCGTGGTGGTCTACCGAAGCTTTGCCAAACGCCTTCAGCATATTCCAACCCCTTCTGACGGAAGCGAATGCGTACCTTTGCTGCAAAGTGCTCCTAGTCCACTAGTTATTTATTGCGGAAACGCCAACGGTACCATTCGAGAGCCTCTGCGTCCAAGTAGAAGGAAGAAATGGAGAGTCGATGATCCTCTGCTATGCGGTAAAAATCAAAGTAACGATCATCCTGAAAAATCCAGGCCTCCGGATTTTCACCATGAAATCACCCTATTTCTACCGGAGCTTGCCTGTGGCAGAGAGTCTGTGCCGTCGGAGGTTGGTAAACTTGGGGATCTCTCCCATGGTGATGGCAAGTGACTTCCAACACTGGATCTCGAGGTTTATTTCCCACCACTTCCAATAACAGTGAATGTATATCAACAAGGATGGACTCTTTCACTCCTTGAACTGATTCTTCCATGAGGGCCTTGAATGTTTGGTCATCCATTGAGGACATCTGGATGAAAGCACCAATGTAACAATAATTAAAAGGACAAATTGTATTGCTAATAGTAGAAGTCAATTACATTCTCTAATACATACCACTCTTCTATGAAGCTACCAATGGAAAATACTAATAACAGAGGAATAGAACTAAGAAGAACGAGATATTAGAAAGGGGAAGGAGAACTAGAAGAAAGGGAGAGGAATATAAAAAACACTGATAACAATATTTTTCCTGCCTCTGCAATACCCCAGTCACTCTACTTTATATTCTTTGCCTAACTAATTTGTGCCTATTCACGTGATTTTCCTCCTCCCCTCCAAACGTAATCTTCCAACCTTTTAGGTGGAATGACTCTTCTAGAACCCTTACGTGGTAACCCCATGTGATCATTCCTTGTTTCTTCCATGTTGGCATCCCCGTCAGCAATTAATTCATTCACAACACAAAATCCGTCTTAATCGAACATAATTTAATACGTGTTGAGATACCAATTAAATACGATGATGAAAAAATTCAAAAAATAAATCATCATATCTTACCATATACAAAGAGTACTTCAATAATCCATCAATCAATCATCATCCAACTACAAGTAATGTCCATAAAATTCTCAACAACAATGTAAAATGCTAAACAACAAAACTTCAATCAACGAAATCTCACAAGTCCAGTTACGGAGTATCGAAGTGAATATCAAAAAGCATAAGATGTCACGTCTAAGCCCTGCAAGTATAGCTGAAAATTAAAGGATAGCTCTAGCCTCCAGGTATATAGTAAATAGATCACCTCAGCTAAACTGAAAATGACAATAGATGGTTAAGTTCACCTAAAAACAATTAAAATATCTCCAATAAAAGTAGTAAGATATGAGACACGAATGACTTAGTAAGATCCCTAGTTTTCCCTTTATTATACCACTTGACTGAAAATTTATGTCATGCCCTGAACCTGGGCCTGGACGTAACACGACACTTGGTGCCTGACTACATGTGACTAAGCGAACCAACTGGCTCACTGAATCAACATGTGATATCATAACATACTGAATACGGAAGATAAACTAACACATGATGATATACTGAAAATCTAAATGATATAAATCAAATGCGGAAACAGTAATATAAGTCTGAAACATATATGTAGCAATATTGTTTAACCTTAAATTATTGTGACTCTGTCTAACTGTTACTCCAATCTATGAAGCCTCTAATAAAGCACTAAAAACACTAATTGTCTGAAAATACTGAGGATTGTATGTAACGACCCGGTCAGTCGTTCCATAGAATTTGCATTATTATTGTTGTTATTGCCTTGTCATAGGTTGGTTATATTGTTCTTGATGTGTTAGAGTTGGTATACTCGGAATCGGAATGGTTGTGGTGAGAATTTAGCCATTTAGTCTTAAAAATAGCCTTAAAATGGGAAAAAGTCAACTAAGAGTTGACTTGTTGGTAAACAATCTCGGAATGCGGATTTTATGGCTCGGATAGCTTCGTTAGGTGATTTGAAACTTAGAAGTGTGTTCGGAATATTTTTCTGATGTCTGGTGTAGAATTAGGCTTGAATTGGCAAAAGTATGTTTTTGGCGATTTCCGGTCGGCAGTGGAAAATAGGGTATCAGGGTCGGAATTGAATTCCGGAAGTTGGAATAGGTTCGTAATGTCATTTTGGATATGTTTGCAAAAGTTCAGGTCAATCGGAGTTGTTTTGGATAGTTTCGGCATCGTTGGTGGATTTTAGAAATATCAAAGTTCTTAGGCTTGAATCCGATGTGATTTTGGTGTTTCGATGTTAGTTTTGGTGTTCCGAGGGTGCAACTAAGTTTGAATGATCATATGTGATGTGATGGTATATTGGTTGGGGTCCCGAGGGGCTCGGGATTGATTTCGGGTGATTAACGGACACTTTTTGACTTAGGAAGAATGATGTTTTCTCTGGTGTTTTTACAGCAAAAATTCATTCAATGCGATCACGTAGGCATTTGTGAGATCGCGGAGAGTTAATTTGAGGCAGGCACATTTTTTTGTGTTGTGCGATCGCCATCAAAGGCCTGCGATGGCAGAGAGAGGAGAGAGAGGTCCAATGCGGTCGCGTGCAGCTGTGTGCGACCGCACAAGGGTTTTGGGCGCGTAGGGATGGTTGGCTGAGTACTCTGTGCGAACGCCAAAGAGTGTCCGCAATCTCATAGAGGGAGGAAGCCAGCGTTGTGCGATCTCACAGTGTGTATACCTGGGCAATATAAAATTAAACTCTTCCGCGAACATTAACCCTTTTACACAATCTTTTGATCGAGAAAGAGCTTTGAGGCGATTTTTGAAGAGGGAAAATCATCGTTCTTCATTGAGGTAAGTATTTTGGACCCAAAAACTCGATTATAGGTGATTAAGGAACATAATATCAGTGTTTAATTCATGAAAATCAATAGAAAAAGATGGGGTTAGGGCTTGAGATTATAAAACCTTTAGGGATCGATTTGAGGGGTCAAACGAACTCTGATTTTAGCGTTCTTTATATGTACGGACTTGTGAGACGATGAAGAACATTTTGGTATAAAAATTTTCGAGTTTCGAGATGCGGTCCCGGGGGTCGGGTTTTGGCTAATTTCAGTTTTTGAGCTAAAATTGATATTTTTCAATTGGAATTCATTCCTTAAGCATAATTTGATGATAAAGGTCTGATCTTTAAAGATTTGGAGTGCTCAGAAGTTGATACGAGAGGCAAGCGGGTCGTAGAGTAGCTTTTCGGTCTAGTTTGAGGTAAGTAATGTCTTTAAATCCTGTCCTGCGGGTATGAAACCCCGGACCTTGCATCTTTTCACGCATTTTGGAATGCAAAGATTGGAACTTTGGAAATATATTCCCTTTTTAGGCAACTATTGAGTTGCGAAACCAATTTTTAAGCCTATGTTTAATAGTATTGATATATTTTGATATGATTTGGGCTGTAAGCCATGTTTGGGGCCTAATGCCGATCTGTTTACCCCTTGGGGGCTGATTTTACTATTTTCCTCACTTGATATGTTATGATTTTCACTCAGCCTTTTCTTGATAATTATTTTGACACTCAGAGTATTTTGGTATTATTTATTGAAAATGAAACACTATTTTTGGGTCGAGAACCCGATATATTTGTGGCTCGAGTGGCATGTTGAGAGTGTCTGACCGAGTGAGGCTGCAGGACAATATTCTGTGGATGTTATGATACGAGGAAGGCCGAGGGCCAATATTGTGAGTGATTTATGCCATGATGTGTGTTGTTATAGCGCTTGGGTTGTAGGAGCCCTTCCAGAGTCTGTACACTACTCCAATGAGCGCAGGTACCTATTGAGTGCGAGTGATGCCCGCGGGGCTGATACTGAGTGGCTCTGAGGTTGTCTGCTGGGCTGATACTGAGTGACTGTGAGGTTGCCTGCTGGGCTGATACTGAGTGATAGTGAGGTGCTGATGGAAATGTTATGAGAGATTATTATGGCACGAGGGCAGGGTTATGATGATTTTACTGAGTTTTTGACTGTGATTCACTTCATTTTTCAAACTGATTTTACTGAGAGTTTTACTGAGATATATTGAAAATATACTTGTTTCAAAGGGTTTTTTTTTGAAAATTGGTTTTCGAACTTATGTATACTATATTGAGACTTGGTGTTTTACTGTTTTGTGGATTGGTATTTGTGTTGTGTGTTTTTTATTTCTCAGACTGTGATTTATTTTCATTACTACTGAGTTGGCGTACTCATCATGACTCCCTGCACCCCTGTGTGCAGACCGAGGTACTAGTGCGGAGCAGTAGCCATCTTTGTTCGTTAGCAGCAACTTTACGGGATTTCGAGGTAGCTGTCCAACGTCCACAACTTCTCCATTTCCCTTATTTTATTAGTATTAGAATTTATTTCATAGACATTGTTTAAGACATTAGCAGAGTTAGTTTATTTCTTAGATGCTCGCGACCATGTTGACTCCAGTCTTGGGAGGTTTTCGTTTAGACTGTTAGATTATTATTGGGGCGTAAAGACTTAAAGGAATTTTTTATGCTTTGTGTGTTGCTTGTTATTGATTATTGAGATATTATAGTAGAACGAATGGGTAGTAATGTGATAGTTGGCTAGCCTAGTTCCACGAGGCGCCATCACGACTGGTTAGGATTTGGGGTCGTGACATTGTAAGGTAATGATAATGCTTCGAAAGAACTGGGGATCACCAAATAGCTGGTACGAGAATCCTAGCGCTCTGAACTGTCAACCTGTAAATCAATATCTACATCGTGAGATGCAGGCCCCTGGAAAAAAGGGATGTCAATACATTTGAATTGCACTGGTATGTAAAGCAACTGAAAGAAAGAATAATAAATATTGAAACTGAAACTAAGCTAATAACTGAAATGATAATAGTAACAAATAACTGATAACTATAATGATAATGGTAACTAGTAACTGGTAACTAAAATGATGATGATAACTAAAACAATAACGATAACTAATAACTGATAACTAAAATGATAATGATAACTAATAACTGATAACTGAACTGAACAAAGAAAGTAAGGATATGAATACTCCATCTTATGGATGATGAACCACATGTTTATCTGAATAAATAAACTGCGGCCTTGATAAATGATGAAAAGTGCATATTTTTTGTGTATATTTGCATATTAATTCTTGTATGAGTTTATGTGGTTTTTGAAGTGAAATATACTCATTATATATTTCTTATGTGTAGGAATGAGTATGGATGATAAATGATCAAAAGATGACAATTCGACACAAAAATTAGAAATTGAAGGATTGGGAGATCGTTTATTCTCGTGTATGGCATGAAAACAAACGCAAAAAGGAGAAAAGAGAAGGCACAAAACAGCGAAGTGAAGCAAAGGCACGGATCGCTTCACGAAATGGAAGAAATTCAAATGCTGTATCCGCGTCTAAACGCGAAGGCAGACACATATCCGCGTCAAAGTCCGCGTCTAGACGCGAAGGCAAACGCGGATTCCAGCTTTCCCTAGCCGAAGTGGGATTGGAGAATTTCACTCTTTATCAACCCTAACCGATATAAATACATCATAAAACGTCCTTTTGAGGGAGGATATACTACTTAAGGGTAAGATGACACCCAAGGAGGCAAGAATACGCTAGGAGCAAGGAGAAAGATTTAACCACAAGGTTTTTCTCTCTTCTTCCTATTTTTCATTGTTGGTTATGACTTTTGGTATTGTAGTTTTACATACTATTACGAGTAACTAATTAATTATCTAGAGTTTTGATGGAACCTCTTGGAGTATGAATTCTTGTTATGTTTTAATATAATTTAACCTTTTGATTTATCTATTTGTTCAACTACGTGCTTATTTTAGTTGATTGAATGGCCATCGATTGACTGTGGGTATTTATTATGTGTTTATTGAGAAAGAATACATATTTAGGTGATTGTTGAACAACAGCACTCCTAACATATGTGGGAAATCAATACATCGGGTTTAAAGGTAGGTTTAGAAATAACAAAGTCTTGACGTGGTCATAATGAGCGGTTAGATAAAGCCAACTAGCGTAGTTCGAGAGAATATGTCTAGTAAATTGTTGTAGTTGCTCGAGAGAGAATCACGACACCTAAAGTGCTCACGATCAGTAGAGAATACATAGGCGAAATTGTAGGGAACATAGCGGAAAGGATTCCAACATTTTGGGAAATCATAACTCTAGACCTCCTAAATTTAATCTCCAACCTTTAGTATCTTTAGTTGGTAATTTATTATTTTAGTTTGTTAGTTAATTAGTTAGATATAAAAATCTTAATATTATAACTTAGAAATTGTTCGGTCTTGTCTTCTTAGTGATGCTGAACAGTTATAGCGAAACCTTAGTTCTCTGTGGGATTCGACTCCGGACTTATAGACATGATTATTTGCAGCGACCACTTATCCTTTTTAGGAGTAGAGTTGGGCGTGATCAAATTTTGACGTCGTTGTCGGGGAACTAACGGTGTAGCTGTAGGTGTACATATTGCTACTTTTCAAGTTTGAACTTTTATTTTTATTTTATGTATTTGAATTTTTTATTTATTTTTGTTTTACTTGTTAATTTTAAAAACATGGCATCTTGTAATTATGGGAGTTTTGATTTTGGTAATTATACTTTTAATCCTCCTTATGCATATTTTGGAGAAAATCACCCATGAAACAATGATCAAAATATTCCCGAGAGCAGGTTATGTGCACAAACTCAATCTTATGTGTGGAATGTATGTGATATGTGTGGTGGTCAATATGGTCACTTTCATGGTTGTGCTTATATTTCTTATCTTCCCCGAACCCCTTACTTTGATGGTTATTCTTTTTCTTGTGAAGTTAGTAGGAACAAAGAACCCAGGGATGATGACCTGAAAGAGATCAAGGATATGCTAAGGTCCCTTGTAGAACAAAATAATGAGAAACAACTGCACATACAAAGGCAAGATGCTATTATTCGCAACCTGGAGGCACAAGTGAGTCAACTAATTGAAGCATTTAATGCTCAACATGTTAATACTATGAATAGTAGCCAGGAGCAATGTGCATTAGAGACAGAAATTGAGGTACCACTAGAGGGATCCATAGTAGAACACCAACAATCAATCAAACTAGAATTTGAAGATGTCGATGTTGTAGACAAGATACTAGAGTCGATCAAGGAAAATGAGGATACATATTTAGTTGACTCTAGTGTCATTGGTGTTGAGGATGTTGACAATCCCAAGGTTCATGTAGTTGAGCGCATTGGTCCACACTCCAAGCATTTTTTCATATTGTGTTTGGATGATGATATGGAAATAGAGTCATCCAAACCAATTGAATATTCAAGAAATGAGGAACAAGGTGCATATATTCTGGAATTCTTCTTGCTAGAAAGTCAGGATTACATACCTCATACAAAGGCCAAGGAGTGCAGAATACTTCATTATTTTCTTGGGCCAGTTAGATTCGTTCCACCGCCCCAAGAGCATAATCATAAGCTTGAAGCAAACTTGGGGTTCAATTCATAAGCTCGAGGTGGAGGCAGAAAGTGATTCATGTCGTGCCGCGACGTTAAATCAGGCGCTTGTTGGGAAGCAACTCAACTTTACTGCTTTTTTATTTTTTATTTTTTTATTTGTTTACTTTTTGTTTAATTATGTTATTTGTTTGTAGAGTAGTTTTTTTTAATGTTGTAGGAGCATGGAAAGGAAAGCCTTTGGAAGAAAGAAAAAGCAAACCAGATGTGTGGAACTAAGTGTGAGGTACTCGCACGAAGGATCAAGCTTGGGAGAAGTCTGAGTATCCTATGAGTTACTGCTGCTTCGGCCTTTTGGCCTTCCGGGAGTTTCTGTCACCCTCTTGTTGTTTATGGTATGCATTAGGGACAATGTACAATTTTAAGTGTGAGGTGAAAAGACTATTTTGGTAGTTTTCGATGTTAGTTGTATTATTTTATGCGCTTTAAAAAGGAAAAAAATAAAAAACAAATAGGTAAAAATAATCCCTCTTGGTTTTTCTTATGGCCAAGGTTCTTTTCCAAGGGATGACATTTGAACGGGGTAGTAGTTTTTTTTGCGAGTAGAATTTTCAAAAGGTTTTGGACTTTTCCCAACGATGGACTTCCTAGATAGTTTTCTTGAGAGTTTAAAGTCTAAAGGAAAATACAAAAAATATTATTATTTTTCAACTAATTATGGAATGGGAAGAACTTGAGTATCTATGATTTTTGACATATTTTATGTTGGGGCTTAGAGCTGAAGCATTTGCACTGAGTACTTTCTTCTTTATTCTTGTGACTATATGCCTTGAGAGTATATGTGTTTCTTTTGACGCTTGGGCTCATCTATTGACTCCTGTTGTTACTTCCTAGTATTACGCTCCTAGAGTATCAGTCAAGCTCAACCTACAGAAAATCATAATCATCATTGTCCATGTAGGGTCCATTATCCAAATTTTGATTTAGGTCATATTCAAAAAGATCTTGATCAATGGGGTTAAATGGTAACAACCAACCCAAGAAAGATCAAGAAAGTTGAGTATGAATTACTGAACTTGCAAGAATACAATAAAATTAAAATTAAAAAATATTAAATGTTAGAAGGATTAGCAATTAGAGTTGGAAATGACAATAACATAACTATAAACTAGTTAAACCTTTGAAATTACAACAATAATTACTAACAAAGAAAATCAAAATAAGTAAAAGAATATAATTATTAAACTTCAAACAAGCAATTAAACTATAATAAAACAAATTAAACTCAACTATAAAATAATTAAAGGGATGAACTCATACAATACTTTTTTTCTTAATACATTTCAAGAAAGGTCATTAGAGAAGAACTAGTAAATCCTTAAACGTACAAGAGCATTTATCAACTCATCTCATCATTCAAAGACTAAGTAAATGAACCCTACAATTTGCTATTTATAATAGCTATCACTAATTATAAATATGACCATAATAGCTAATATCAATTACAAATGTGACCAATTAGTGTTTGGTAAACTTTGCAAAATATAGTCTTAGGTTGATTGGCTTCTACACTGGATCTTTGATTTTTTAAAGCACTATGAATATTTAATATTCATTATAAAGATCTCCACATTATATGTTAGTCTCGTCGTCATTATCCTATTTTTTTTACATAAATTTATCATCGAATGGACTTTACAGAACTAAGAACGGGGAAAATATAGAGCCCGTTTAGATTAGCCGAATCTTGGCCCCTACATACCAACCCCACTAAACTTCGATCAGATCCCGACCCATAATCCAGCCCTCGTACCATGAATCTAGCCCCCCCCAACTCCTCGACGCCCCACCATCCATCCTGAACTCTAAACCTGACCCAAACCCCTGAGTCCTTGACATAGTATCCACCTTAACTCTAAAACTGTAACGAATCGATAGGTCACAATGTCTACTAATCCACAATGTTAAACTTCACAGCTCATATAAATCAACCCTGTTGCTTTCAACTTATTCCCATGTTCTGCAACACTTCATAGAAGCGGTCAAGGAAATCATATGGGTCCTCAAAAGATGTACCATTGAAATGGAGTGGAAATAGTTTGGTAAACTTTTCCAACCTCAACAAACAGACTAGTGCATACTGCAGCGCTGGAGTAGCTATAAATCATTATAGAATCTGAACTAGTCCAACATGTACCGACTGAGCTAGAACCTCCGATTCTAGATCCATTTGAGGCTCTACCATAGGTGCTGATGTTCGAGCTCTGGACTGAGCTTTCCCTCTGCCTCTTCCCCTAATCGTAAATGTCATTGGGGATCCATTTCTTGTCCGATCGAAGACGCATTCCGTGTTGTCGCTATTTGCAAGTGGACATGAATAGACGAGTTCAATCATTAGTGATAGAATAAATTCGCACGATAGAGTAGAATAGAAGTGAAATTGTTCCTAACTTCATAGCCTCTGAGAGATAAGTAAAAATGTCTCCGTACCGATCCTTCAGACTCTATTAAGCTTGTTCGTGAATTGTGAGACCTAGGCAACTTAGTGCTCTGATACCAACTTGTCACGACCCAAATTCCCAACCTTAGGGATCGTGATGACGCCTAACACCACACTTGCTAGGCAAGCCAATGTTAGAACTCGATTAGCTATTTTCCTTTGATTATCTAAACACAACAAAACAAATCTAAAGTAAATTAGATCGAATGATTTCCAGCGAATAACTTCATAAATAAAATAATGAACTAATAATTAACCCAAGCCACAAACTAATCATATGACTATAAGACTACCCCAGGGTCTGGTATCACAATTCACGAACTTCTACGAATACTACAAATAATGGGCTGAAGAAAATAATATATCTGTTTTAAGAAAAATAAAACAATCTCTATGAACTAAGAGAAGACTTCAGGGATCTGCGAACGCCGGCAGATATACCTTGTGTTTCCGAATGATGGACGACCGCTACTAATAATCTTTATAACTGACCGGTACCTGGATCTGCACAAAAGTGTGCAGAGTGTAGTATCAGTACAACCGACCCCATGTACTGAGTAAGTTCCGAGCCTAACCTCGATGAAGTAGTGACGAGGCTAAGGCAAGGCAATTATAATTTAACATGTAACAATATACAAAAAATCAAGAAAAACAAGAAAAAAAATTCTACACAGGCAAGGAAGATAAACTGCAACAATAAATAATATAACTCAGTCGCCTATTCCAGGCCTCAGCTGTAACCAAAATCTCACATAGATTTCCAAAACTTCCAAAGTTATGACTTTCAAAATAGAAGTAAATACGAAATACGAAAAATAATAGAGTAAAACAGTAAGTTTTCAAATTTGTACGTTTCAAATCCTTGAGTTCCAAAAAACCAGCAAAACATTTTTTGAAAACCCAGTAAAACATAAGTGTCCACCCTTATCACTATTATTGTTGCAGCGTGCAACCCGATCCCAACTGTCCACCCTTATCACTATCATTGTTGCGGCGTGCAACCTGATACCACCTGTCCACCCTTATCACTATCAATGTTGCGGTGTGCAACCCGCTCCCACCAGGCATATCATATCCATTTATTTATTTATAAAAACTTTCACAAAACTTTTATCTCAACAATTGTAAACAGAAAACAAAATATCTCATAAGTCGTATCCATTATTATTTCATAATGAAACCAACAAGAATATATGTAAATATCGTAACGCTGCCATCCAGCTCAACCTTTAAGTACCATAACAAAATCAAGGGAACAACCAACACTTTTAACACACTTGGAACAATACTTGGCAATAATCTAATGAAAACAAATAGCCATGTAAACCTCAACAGTCATAAAACAGTTAAGCCGGGAAGCAAATACATGGGAAACGGAAAAGGGATCATGTTAAACAACCATTTAGTAGTGCATAGGTACTCGTCACCTCACATGTACACTACACACAAGCAATTTCACATAACAATCAAGTTGGGGATTCCTATTCCCTCAAGTCAAGGTTAAACCAAGCACTTACCTTGATCTAACAAGCACTTCACTGCTCTAGCACTGCCTTTCCTTTGGAATTTGCTTCTAATCCGCTCGAAATCACAATTTGTTCAATGTTATCAACCATAGCCTAAAGGAATCATCTTTATTGAAAAATAATGGTTTTCCTATTCAAATTCAAACATCGACCCCGGACCTGCTTGGTCTAAACTTGAGGTTCGGACCAAAACCCGTTTACCCAATCTCCCCCGAGCCCAGATATACAATTGGTATTGGAATCCGACCTCAATTCGAGGTCCAATTCCCCAAAATTTAAAATTTCTAAGTTCTACCCAAAAAAATAAAATTTTACCATGTAAACTCTAGATTTTTGGTTGTAATCTTGTTAAAAGTTGTTAGGAATTGAAAGAAATTAGTTTGAGATCACTTACCAATGGTTTAGAGAAGTTTGGGTCTTTGGAAAATCGCCCGTGGAGGTTTAGGTTTTAGAAAATTTAAAAAGAAGTGAACATCTCGTCAAAAAGATGATATAACAGGATGCGGGTCTCGCATTTGCGAACTGGAGTTTGCATTTGCGAACCCTTGGCTTTCCGGAGAGATATGGCAAATGCGAACAGGACCTCGCATTGCGAACAGGGCCCTTCGCATTTGCGACCCATGACCTCGCATTTGCGAGATCTGAGGCCTGCATACCAGATGTTCAGGTGTTGCGGTATTTTTCTTAAGTCTAGACACTCCGTAGCCTACCCGAAACTCACCTGAGCCTTCGTGGCTCCAAGCCAAACATGCAAACAAGTCTAAAAATATCATACCGACTTGTTCGTGCGATCAAATCATCAATATAACATCAAAATCTACAGATTTAGCCTCAAAACTTAAGATTTCCTCAAGAATACTCAAATTCCTAACTTTTCAACTGGATGTCCAAATTACATCAAATCAACTCTGATTCTCATGTAACTTCATAGATATGACTTACATAACATAACGAACTTGTTCCGGGCTCCAGAACCAAAATACGAGCTCGATATCATAGATTTCACATATTATTTTATTTCTTGAATTAATCAACAAAACAATTTTCTTCAAAAATTATTTTCTAAGGCTTGGGACCTCGGAATTCAATTCCGGGCATACGCCCAAGTCCCATATTTTACTGCGGACCTCCCGGAATTGTCGGAACACAGATCCGGGTCCATTTATAAAAAATGTTGACCAAAGAAATCTAAAAATTACTATTTTTCATATTTTCACATAAAAGCTTTCCGGTTTCGCACGCAAATCAAGATAATTAGAATTAGTCTTTTAAGGCTAGTAAGCCTAGAATTAAGTATGTTTTCATAAAATGACCCCTTGGGCCATCACAATCTCCACCTCTAAAACACACGTTCGTCCTCGAACGGACATAGAAAATTACTTGAATTGGTGAACAAGTGTGGATATTTACTCTGCTTGTCCGGCTCGGACTCCCAAGTAGCTGCCTCAACTGGCTGACCTTTCCACTGCACTCGAACTGAAGGATAATTCTTTGATCTCAATTGACGAACTTGCCGATCTAAAATTGTTACTGGCTCCTCCTCACAAGTCAAATCCTTGTCCAATTGGACAGAGCTGAAATCTAACACGTGGGACGGGTCACCATGATATTTCAGGAGCATAGACACATGGAATACCGGATAAAATGAGGATAACCCTGGAGGCAATGCAAGTCTATAAGCTACCTCCCCCAATCTATCAAGAATCTCAAAAGGCCTGATATACCTAGGGCTCAACTTACCCTTCTTTCCGAACCTCATAACACCCTTCATGGGAGATACACGAAGCAATACTCTCTCTCCAACCATGAATGCCACATCACGAACCTTACAATCGGCATAACTCTTTTGCCTAGACTGAGATGCACGAAGTCTCTCCTGAATAATCTTGACCTTATCTAAGGCCTCCTAAAATAAGACTGTACACAATAACCGAGCTTCTCCAGGATCGAACCATCCAACTGGCGATCTACACCGTCTACCATATAATGCCTCATAGGGAGCCATCTGAATGCTCGACTGATAACTATTATTATAGGCAAACTCTGCTAACGGTAAGAATTGATCCCAAGAAACTCCAAAGTCAATCACACAAGCGCATAGCATATCCTCTAAAATTTGAATAGTACGCTCGGACTGCCCGTCAGTCTGAGGATGAAATGCTATGCTCAACTCCACTCGGGTACTCAACTCCCACTGAACTTCCCTCCAAAAGTGTGAAGTAAACTGCGTACCTCGATCAGAAATGATAGACACAGGCACATCGTGAAGGCGAACAATCTCCTGAATATATAACTCAGCCAACTGCTCCGAGGTGTAATGTCACGAACCAAAATCCTATATTTCACTAAGTGTTTCCTTTTATTTGATTCAATTATTCAACCATTTACCGAATTTAATGAGTTAAATCATTATATCGAAAGATAATAACTCAGTGGTAGATAAAGTAGCTATAAAGAAGCGAGAGCCAAATGACTAGCATATATATATATACAACCCAAAATCCCAAATTAACCACTACGTGTGTGCCAGGATTTAGTGTCACGAGTGTCACGGGCATACTAACAGGATAACCAAAAGATAGAATATACAATCCAACTGTCTGAATAAATAGACGGGAAACAAAAGTAAGTGAAACTCCATGGTGTTGTTGGGGATCGCCAGAAGAAGCAGCTCACCGTGAAGTCAGGTCCACTACGGTCAATATCTAGCTCTAGTCTAATAATCAGATGCACCAACCACAGAACCTGTACAGTTAAGTACAGAAGTGCAACATGAGTACATAAATAATATGTACCCAGTGAGTATCCCGTCTAATCTTGAAGAAGTAGTGACGAGAGGTCGACTTGACAGTCACTAAGGTCCAATAATATAACATACGACAGGATATAATGAAATACAGTAGGCACGTAAGGCAGTGAGCAGCAAATACATAACAAGTACAGAAATCCAAGTAGCTATTGAAATTAAACAACCATGTACATGTCACGACCCAGAATCCTAATCCAGGTCGTGATGGCGCCCAACGACGGGGTTAGGCAAGCCAACACAAATTACACTAAGTGTTACCCTTCCTATTTAATTAAACAAGTCAACATTTACAAATTTTAAACAATTAAACATGATGATAGCTTGACATGGAAATAAAACATAACATTACATGGCCAAAATAAAGCATATGCATGCTTGTACAACCCAAAACCCAAAAATATATATACACTACGCGTGTGCCAGGAACTAGTGTCACGAGTGCCATGGGCATTCAAACGGAATATACAAAGGAAAGTAATATATATACAAATCCTCAGTCTGGATGAAATAGACGGGGAAAATAACAAAAGTAAGTGAAAACTCCATGGTGCTGCTGGGAATCGCCAGAGGAAGCAGCTCACCGTGAAGTCAAGTCCACAAGCTCAGGGTCTATCTTCGGTACAATAACCACAAACACCGGCCTCAGAACATGTACAGTTAAGTACAGAAGTGCAACATGAGTACATATTAAATAAATATGTACCCAGTGAGTATCCCGCCTAAACTCGAAGAAGTAGTGACGAGAGGTCGACTCGATACTCACTAAGGTCCAACAGTAATAACATATGATAGAATATAATGAAATACAGTAGGAATGTCAGGAAATAAGCAACAAGTACATATCAAGAGCAGAAATCCAAACAACTACTGAATTAAGCAATAATGCACTTTCAAGGGTAAGACCACCGAAACGAAACAATAATCACCAAATCTTAGATCCGCCGTGGCGTACGGCCCGCTCCCATAAGGTACCTTCTAAACTCGCCGTGGCGTACGGCCCGATCCCATATGTATCTCAAGTATTTCTCAACACTGCCGTGGCGTACGACCCGATCCCATATATATTTCAATTACTTTTTCATAACAACTTCCTTTCCACTCAACAATTTCCATAAAGCCTCAGAGGAACAATACTATACAAAACATAATCTCATAGTACATACTGCGTCACAATGAATCATATAAAGCATTGCAAGGAAGCATATAAGGCATTACGAGAAAAAGCATATAAGGCATTACGAGGAAGCATACAAGGCAGGATGTGGGCCTAACTACCCGGACAAAGCAATAATAGCCGCTACATACGGACTCTCATCACTTGGCGCGTACGTAGCCCCCAAACAATTTTACACATAGCATATACATCACCTAGGGGGACAATTCCCTCTTACAAGGTTAGAAAGGAGACTCACCTCATGTCGAATCTACCCCTCGGACCACAATTGCGCCCGAAACTCCGAACTCCACACCCGAGGACTCTCAACTAGCCAAAAGGTGTAAAATTAAATCAATGCATGCACAATGTGGGAAATTATCTTAGTTATTTACTAAAATTGCTATTCTTGAAGAATTCCCAAATTCCAACCCCGGTCCCGCATGTTCAAATTCAAAAATTCTCGAAGGGATCACTAACCCATAGCCTAAGGATAATTAAGGTGTGATTTCTACTTGAATTCTTGGCCTAAAATGGAAAAATCACTAAATTCTCGAGAACCCTAAAATTACTACCTAATTCTATGATTTTAGATAATTTAGTAGGGAATTTAACTAGGAAATTAATGTTTGAAACTAATGCTAGATAAGGAATTTACTTAACTCAAGTACTAGGTTGAAGGCCCTCTTGGAAGCTCCCAAATAACACAAGGAAGAAGATGGAAAATGGTGGAAATGACTCAATCCCATGTTTAAATGAAATATCACTGCCTGGCCTACAGGGATTCCGCACCTGCGGAATTGGGCAAGAGGGGCTGGGGTCGCACCTGCGGAGCTGGAGACCGCACTTGCGATTCCGCTCCTGCGGAAGAGGAACCGCACCTGCGGAACCTTCGCACCTGCGAGGCTGGGACCGTAGGAGCGGTCCCGCACCTGCAGTCACACCAGATCAGGTGCACCAACTGCATCTTCAGCTTGTTTTTGGCCTCGTGTGGTGTCCGGGAGGCACTTGGGCCCACTTGAGCCCCCGTCCAACTATACCAATCAAGTTATAACTAATAATACGAACTCACTCGAGCCTTCGGAACACCTAAAACAACGCTAAATCTAATAATCACCCCTCAAAACCCCTAGGATCAAACTTAAGGATTTCTAAGTTCTTGATTTCTATAACAACGCGCCAGACCGACCTATACTACCTGGAACGACCCCAAATTTTGCAGACAAGTCATGAATGACATAACGGAACTATCCCCGATCTCGTAATTTCATTCGAACCTCGGGAACATAAAATCACATTCCAAACCAAATTTCAAATTCTATGAGATTTCTCAAAAATTCATTAACTCTAAATTTCCCATTTTGATCCGAAACCCGTCAAATCAAGTCTGTTTCTTACCAAATTTCACAGATAACTTAAATAACACATATTGAACCTGTTCCAGGCTCCGAAACCATAATACGGGCCCGGCGGCACAAGTTTCACATCAAAGTTCATTTTTATAAGCCATTATTATTTTCAGAAAATAATTTTCTTTAAAAATTCATTTCTCTGACTTGGGTCCTCAGAATTCGATTCCGGGCATACGCCCAAGTCCCATGTTTTCCTACGGACCTCTCGGGACCGTCAGATTACGAATCCGGGTCCGTTTACCAAAAATGATTACCAGAGTCAACTTTATTCAATTAATTATCATAAATTCAATTCTTTAACCAGTTGTCACATAAAGGCTTCCCTGCTACGCGCCCGGACTGTGCACGCACATCGAGGTGAGATTAACGGAGGCTTTCGGAGCCTCGGAACACCATCATAATTAACTTTACATAAGATGATCTTTCGGGTCATCACAATACACTTTCCGTTTTTCCAAGTATCTGTCCAGCCAATATCTTTCAATCCGTCGTGGCGTACGACCCGCTCCCATATATATATTACAAGTACTCTCCAAATCCACAGTGGCGTACGGCCCGATCCCATATATACACACACAAATACCTCTCAAATCCGCCGTGGCGTAAAGCCCGACCCCCAGAGTTTGTCGCGTCCTACTTCAGCTACAGAGATCAGGAGCTTTCTGGGCCTAGCAGGCTATTATCGTCGATTTGTGGAGGGGTTCTCTTATATTGCAGCTCCATTAACTAGATTTACTCAGAAGAATTCCCCGTTTCGATGGTCCGACGAGTGTGAGGCGAGCTTTCAGAAGCTCGAGTCAACATTGACCTCAGCACCGGTTCTGACATTGCCTTTCGGTTCTGGGATGTATATTGTGTATTGCGACGCTTCACGTGTCGGG
Organism: Nicotiana undulata; assembly: GCA_005239495.1. Taxonomy (NCBI): domain Eukaryota; kingdom Viridiplantae; phylum Streptophyta; class Magnoliopsida; order Solanales; family Solanaceae; genus Nicotiana; species Nicotiana undulata. The sequence continues at coordinate 73,318 of ML283027.1, forward strand.
TTAGGATGTTTGTTGATGTAGGATGGGAGAGTTATTGCTTATGCTTCGTGCCAGCTGAAGGTTCATGAGAAAAACTATCCTGGGCACGACTTGGAATTGGCGGCGATTGTTCATGCTTTAAAGATTTGGAGGCACTACTTGTATGGTGTGTCCTGTGAGGTTTATACAGACCACCGTAGCTTGAAGCACTTGTTCAAGTAGAGGGATCTTAATTTGAGGCAGCGCAGGTGGCTTGAGTTGTTGAAGGACTATGTTATCACTATTCTTTATCATCCGGGCAAGGCTAATGTGGTAGCAGATGCCTTGAGCAGGAGGGTAGAGAGTACAGGTAGCTTGGCCTACATTGCAGTAGAGGAGAGACCTCTAGGTTTGGACATTCAGTCCTTGGCTAATCACCTTGTGAGATTAGACCTTTCGGAGCCTCGTCGAGTTCTAGCTCATGTGGTTGCTCAGTCTTCATTATTGGGAGAGATTAAGGCTCGACAGTTTGATGATCCGTGTCTAGAAGGGCTTCGGGAGACAGTGGTCCAGGGTAGGGACAAGGAGGTTACTTTGGGCGAGGATGGTGTTTTGAGACTCCAGGGCCGATTGTGTTTTCCTGATGTTGATGGCCTGAGGGGGAGGATTCTAGCGGAAGCGCACAGTTCTCGGTATTCTGTTCATCCAGGAGCGATGAAGATGTATCTTGATTTGAAGCAGCATTACTGGTATAGGCGGATGAAGAAGGACATTACGCAGTATGTGGCTAGGTGTCTTAATTTCCAGCAAGTTAAGTACGAGCATCAGAGGCCAGGGGTCTACTTCAGCAGATGCCCATTCCTGTGTGGAAATGGGAGCGCATCACTATGGACTTCGTGGTTGGGTTGCCTCGGACCTTGCGGAAGGTTGATGCTGTTTGGGTCATTGTGGATAGATTGACCAAATCGGCGCATTTCATTCCTGTGGCTACTACTTGTACTTCTGAGAGGCTGGCCCAGATTTACATGCGAGAGATAGTCCGGTTGGACAGTGTGCCGGTGTCCATTATATCAGACCGAAGTCTTCAGTTCACCTCGCACTTCTGGAGAGCATTGCATAGTGAGTTGGGCACTTAGATAGATCTCAGTTCAACATTTCACCCTCAGACTGATGGCCAGTCAGAGCGTACAGTTTAGATATTGGAGGACATGCTCAGGGCTTGTGTGATTGACTTTGGGGGTCAGTGGGACCAGTTCTTGCCTTTGGCGGAGTTTGCGTACAATAATAGTTATCAGTCCAGCATCGAGATGGCTCCATTTGAGGCTTTGTATGGTCGGCGGTGTCGTTCTCCTATCGGGTGGTTTGAGCCTGGCGAGGCTAAGTTATATGGCACGAATCTGGTGAGAGATGCTTTGGAGAGAGTGAAATTAATTCAGGAGAGGCTTCGGACAACTCAGTCTAGATAGAAGAGTTATGCGGATCAGAGGGTGTGGGATGTAGCATTTATGGAAGGAGATAAGGTTCTGCTGAAGGTTTCGCCGATGAAGGGCATTATGAGATTCGGGAAGAAGGGCAAGCTGAGCCTCAGGTTTATAGGTCCTTTCGAGGTGTTGAGGCGAGTCAGAGAGGTTGCTTATGAGCTTGCTTTACCTCCTGCCTAATCAGGAGTTCATCCAGTCTTTCATGTATCCATGCTCCGTAGATATCACTCTGACTTCTCTCACGTGGTCGATTTCAGCACTATTCATTTGGATGAGAAGTTGGGCTACGAGGAGGAACCAGTTGCTATTATTGATAGACAGGACCGCCAGTTGAGGTCCAAGAGAGTTTCTGCAGTAAAGGTCCAGTGGAGGGGCCAACCAGCTGAGGAGGCGACTTGGGAGTCCTAGGAGGACATGCAGAGCAGATATCCACAACTATTCAGCTCTACAGGTACGATTCTAGACCCGTTCGAGGACGAACGTTTATTTAAGAGGGGGAGAATGTAACGACCCGATCGCCCATTTTGCGTATTAGGCCCCCGTTCCCCTAAATCAAAAATCCCATAGCGACTTCTCGTGATTTATGAATTGCGGGGATGGGTGGTTTGAGATTTGGAAGTGTTTAGGGTGCTATAGGAGCACTTGGTTCCTTAAGGTTGACCTTTTTGGTCAAGTTTGACTTCGGTCAACATTTTGAGCAAACGACCTCGGAATCGAGTTGCGACAGCTCTAGTAGCTTCGTATGATGATTTCGGACTTTGACGTATGACCGGAACGAGTTTTCGATGACCCGGGAGCATTTTAGCGCCCAATATGAAAATTAGGATTTCCTTAAGTTTGAAATTTTGCTTGGAACATGATTTTATGCTATCGAGGTCAGAACGGAATTCTGAGACCGGGAATAGTTCCGTTATGTCATTTATGAATTGCCTGCAAAATTTGAAGTCATTTCGAGTAGTATAGGTCGGTTCGACGCATCATTATTGAGATCAAGAACTTGGAGTTCTTAAGTTTGAATCAATTTAGTTTTAGGGTCAAATTCTGAGTTTTGTTGTTGTTTTTCACGTTCTGGAAATTCAAGCGAGTCTGTATCATGAATACAGACTTGCCACTGCCTTTGGACGAGGTCTCGAGGGGCTCAGGTGAGTTTTGGACCCCCGGGAGTTAAATTCAAGAAACCAGAAATTTCTCTATCTGGTTTCCTCTTCAAGATCGCGGAAGAGGGGCTGCGTTCGCGAAGAAGGAGTTGGACTGGGTGGCTGAATTCTCTATGCGTTCGCGACGTCCTCTCCGCGTTCGCGATGGGTTGGGCCACTTACCTTCGCGATCACACCCTCCTCTCCGCATTCGCGATGGTTTGGATCCCTGACCTTCGCGATCGCACCCTACTCTCCGCGTTCGCATAGTGGTAGGACGGGACCAGGCCCGTTTACTCTTCGCGTTCGCACCATATCCACCGCGTTCGCGGAGGTCTAACCAATTGGCCTTCGCGATCGCGGGCCCCTTTCCGCGTTCGCATAGAAGGGCCTCAGGGGCCTGGGCCATTTGGCCTTCGCGATCGCGGCCCCTTGTCGCGATCGCGATGAAGGGGCAGCTGGGCAGTGAATTTTTATAACGGGATTCAAGTCATTTTCCCCAACTTCTTCTTCTTCATTGGGGTGTCTTAGAGCTTTCAAGAGGGCCATTCAACATAGTACTTGAGGTAAGTAAATTCTACCATGATCTTGGTTAAATGCTTAGATTACTAATTAAACTAACTATTAAATTAGGGAACAAAATCATGAATTGGGTAGTAAATTAGGGTTCTTGGGGGAAATGGGTGAATTGCTCAATTGTGGCTATGAATTTAAGTAGAAATCACATATTAATGATCCTTAGGATATGGGAGAGTGATTCCTTTGAGAGTTTTAGGAATTCGAGCGTGCGGGCCTGGGATTGATTTTTGGGAATCCTTCAAGAATGTTGAAATTGTTGAATTAATAGGATAATCTCCCTTCTTTGAGCATGAATTGATGTAATTGTACCATATTTGGCTAGTTGAAAGTCCTCGGGTGTAGAGATTCGGTGTTTCGGGCGCATCCTTGGTCCGAGGGGTAGATTCGACACGAGGTGAGTCTCTTTTCTAACCTCGTAAGAGGGAATTGTCCCCCTAGGTGATTTAAATGTTATGTGTACTTGTTTGGGGTCTACGTACGCACCAAGTGACGAGAGTCCATACGTGGCGGCTATTACTTTTATGTCAGGGTAGTTAGGCCCACAACATGCCTTATATTTTCCTGGAAATGACCTATATGTTGTGAACACTTGTTGGGCGTAGTAGTGTTTTCTCTAAGATTTTATGGCATTTGACTTGAAGAGTATTCGTAATATCTATGGGATCGAGCCGTACGCCACGGTGGATTTGAAAGGTATTTGTACATTTATGGGATCGGGTTGTACGCCACGACGAATTTGAAAGGTAATTGTATATATATATGGGATCGGGCCGTACGCCAAGGCGGATTTGAAAGGTATTTGTACATTTATGGGATCGGGTCGTACGCCACGGCGGATTTGAAAGGTAATAATCTTATGTGGATCAACCTTGATACCCTCTCCGGATACCACATGCCCCAAAAATGCCACAGACTCTAACTAGAACTCACACTTGGAGAACTTATGATATAGCTTCTACTCTCGCAAGGTTTGAAGCACAACTCGCAAATGCTGCTCGTGCTCACCCAGGATCCGTGAGTAAATCAGGATGTCATCAAGGAATACAATGATGAAGGAATCAATATACGACCTGAATACCCTATTCACCAAGTCCATGAATGGTGATGGGGCATTAGTCAAGCCAAAGGACATCACTAGGAACTCATAATGGCCATATCTGGTATGAAATGCAGTCTTCGGGACATCTAAAGCCCGAATCTTCAACTGATGATAACCTGATCTCAAATCAATCTTCGAGAACACACGAGCACCCTGCAACTGGTCAAACAAATCATCAATGCGCGGTAGAGGATACTTGTTCTTGATGGTAACCTTATTCAACTGGCGGTAATCAATGCACATCTGCATAGTCCCATCCTTCTTCTTCACAAATAGCACTGGAGCACCCCATGTCTATACACTCACCCTGATGAACCCCTTGGCCAACAACTCCTCAAGCTGCTCCTTCAACTCCTTCAACTCCTTAGGAGCCATACGGTACGGGGGAATGGAAATGGGCTGAGTATCTGGAGACAAATCAATACAGAAATCAATGTCTCGATCTGGAGGCATGCCGGAAGATCTGAAGGAAATACATCTGCAAACTCTTGAACAACTGGCACCGAATCAATAGTCGGGCACTCGATAGTGGTGTCCCGTACATAGGCAATGTAAGACAAACACCCCTTCTTGACCATATGTCGAGCCTTCATGAAGGAAATAACTCTCCTGAATGCACTAACTGAAGAACCTCTCCACTCCAACCTCGGCGACTCGGGCATGGATAAAGTAACTATCTTGGCATGGCAATCCAACACAGCATGATGAGGAGATAGCCAATCCATGCCCAAAATAACCTCGAAGTCAACCATGTCGAGCAATAACAGGTCTGCTCTGGTCTCTAACCCACAGAATGTTATCACACAAGACCTATAGACCCGGTCTACCACCAAAGAATCGCCCATAGGAGTGGACACATATAGATGAGAACCCAAGGACTCACGAGGAACATCTAGAAAATGAGCAAATAGTACTGAAACATACGAATAAGTGGACCCTAGATCAAATAACAATGAAGCCTCTCTACCACATACTGAGATAATACCTGTGATCACGACATCTGAGGCCACGACATCTGATCTGGCCAGAATAGAATAAAACCGGGTTGTAGCACCCGAAGACTGAGCTCCCCCATAATGAACAGGAGCTGACTGACCCCCTCCTGACTGGCCTCCCCCTCTAGGACGACCCTTGTCGACCTGACCTCCACCTCTAGGCGGTCAGATTGCTGGTGCTGAACCCATAGGCTGGTAACCCTACTTCACTGTCTTGCCCTGAAGCTTGGGACAATACCTCTTCATATGACCTGACTTCCCACACCCATAAAATACCCTAGATATCATAGCTTGTTGCCCCAAAAAATAGTCCTGAATGGCCGAGGAGCGGTGTGGACCCTCCAGCATAGCACTGAGGTAAGAATTGGAGGATCTCTGGTGACTGGAATAACCATTAGGTGAACTCTGGATGGCTGGAGGATAGTAGAGACGCTCTGGCATGGCGCTGAACTGAGGCCTCACTGAACCACCTCGATGAGGTAGTGGAGGTGCTGAGTATGAAGGCATGTTGGGCTGACCACCCCCGAACTGACCCCTGCTCCTATCTGGAGCATCCCTGAAATATCCTGAGAACCTAGCCCTCTTGTCCTGCTGACCCTGCTCCCTACTCCGCAACCGATAACCCTAGATCATGCGAGCAATCTCTACCACTAGTTGATACGGAGTACCCATCTCCACCTCTCTGGCCATGGTGGCTCTAATACCTGGATGTAACCTAACCACAAATATCTACACTCTCTCAGCATCAGTACGCAATATCATGAGTGCATGGCGTGGTAGCTCTGAAAACCTGGCCTCATAATCCATCACCGACATCTTCCCCTGCTCAAGCTGATCAAAGTAATTGGAAGAACCTATAATTGGAATATATCTATCCAAGAACATCTGTGTGAACTGCTCCCAAGTAATTGGAAGAGAACCTGCTGGCCTGCTGAGTATATAAGACTGCCACCACCTGCGAGCTCTGCCCTCTAACTGAAATGTAGTGAAGTCGACCCCATGAGACTCCAAGATCCTCATGTTGTGCAGTATGTCCCTGCACCTATCGATGAAGTCATGGGCATCCTCACCTCGCTCACCCCCGAAGGCTGGAGGGTGTAGTCGAGTCCATCTATCCAACATCTTCTGTTGATCACCCTCTGCAACTGGCCTGGGGCCCTGGTGCTGCTGATACAGGCTGGATCCCACCCACGGGCAATGTACCCGGGGTATGGTGTACTGCTGTGGCCTGTCCTGTGGCCTGAGCGGTAGGGGTCCGGACTCCCCCACCCGCCTGAGAAGTGGCAGGATCTGCTGGAAATAGGCCATCCTGGGACATGGTGTCCATGAATCTCATCATACGGCCCATGACCTCCTGGAAGCCCGGCGCCGTCATAAAGTCTACTGGAGCAGGAGCTACTGGAGGCACCTCGTCCTGCTCCTCAATGATAGGGTCCTCTGGTGGTGCGACTGGTATAACTCTGGGATGCCCTCGTCCCCTACCTCGGGCATGTGCCCTACCCCAGCCTCTACCACGACCTCGAACGTTGGGGGTAGCGGCATCTCCCGGATCAGGAACATCGGATGCACGCGTCCTCACCATCTGTAAGAGAATAGAAGAATAAGTTTGAGTACATCATCGGTTGCACGATAGAATATTAATGAAGAGAGGTTTCTTAACACCCTATAGCCTCCTAAAGATAAGTACAGACGTCTTCGTACCGATCCGCAAGACTCTACTGGGTCTCCCGTGACTCGTGAGACTTACGTGAACCTATGGCTCTAATACCACATTATCACGACCCAAAATACTGATCCAAGTCATGATGGGGGTTAGGCAAGCCAACATAAATTTCATCAAGTGTTTCTTTTTATTTGATTCAATTATTCAACCATTTACCGAATTTAACGAGTTAAATCATGATATTGAAAGATAATAACTCAGTGATAGATAAAGTAGCTATAAAGAAGCGAGAGCCAAAAGACTAGAATATATATATATACAGCCCAAAATCCCAAATTAACCACTACGTGTGTGCCAGGAACTAGTGTCACGAGTGTCACGAGCATACTAACAGGATAACCAAAGATAGAATATACAATCCCACTGTCTGAATAAATAGACGGGAAACAAAAGTAAGTGAAACTCCATGGTGTTGCTGGGGATCGCCAGAAGAAGCAACTCACCGTGAAGTCAGGTCCACTACGGTCAATATCTAGCACCGGTCTGATAATCAGATGCACAAGCCTCAGAACCTGTACAGTTAAGTACATAAGTGCAGCATGAGTACATAAATAATATGTACCCAGTGAGTATCCCTTCTAATCTCGAAGAAGTAGTGACGAGATGTCGACTAGACACTCACTAAGGTCCAATAATATAACATATGAAAGGATATAATGAAATACAGTAGGCAGGTAAGGCAGTGAGCAGCAAATACATAACAAGTACATAAATCCAAGTAGCTACTGAAATTAAACAACAATGTACACTTTTTGTTTTTCCAAGTATCTGTCCAGCCAATATCTTTCAATCCGCCGTGGCGTAGGACCCGCTCCCATATATATATTACAAGTACTCTCCAAATCTACCGTGGCGTACGGGCCGATCCCATATATATATATATATATATATATATATATATATATATATATATATATATANGTAAGAGGGAATTGTCCCCCTAGGTGATTTAAATGCTATGTGTACTTTTTTGGGGGCTACGTACGCAACAAGTGACGAGAGTCCATACATGGCGGCTATTATTTTTATGTCCGGGTAGTTAGGCCCACAACATGCCTTATATTTTCCTGGAAATGACCTATATGTTATGAACACCTGTTGTGCGTAGTAAGGTTTTCTCTAAGCTTTTATGGCATTTGACTTGAAGAGTATTCGTAACATCTATGGGACCAGGCTGTACGCCACGGTGGATTTGAAAGGTATTTGTACATTTATGGGATCGTACCGTACGCCACGGCAGATTTGAAAGGTAACTGTATATATATGGGATCGGGTCGCACGCCACGACGGATATGAGAGGTATTTGTATATATATATATATATATATATATACAAATACCTCTCATATCCGTCGTGGCGTGCGACCCGATCCCATATATATACAGTTACCTTTCAAATCTGCCGTGGCGTACGGTACGATCCCATAAATGTACAAATACCTTTCAAATCCACCGTGGCGTACAGCCTGGTCCCATAGATGTTACGAATACTCTTCAAGTCAAATGCCATAAAAGCTTAGAGAAAACCTTACTACGCACAACAGGTGTTCATAACATATAGGTCATTTCCAGGAAAATATAAGGCATGTTGTGGGCCTAACTACCCGGACATAAAAATAATAGCCGCCATGTATGGACTCTCGTCACTTGTTGCGTACGTAGCCCCCAAAAAAGTACACATAGCATTTAAATCACCTAGGGGGACAATTCCCTCTTACGAGGTTAGAAAGGAGACTCACCTCGTGTCGAATCTACCCCTCGGACCAAGGATGCGCCCGAAACACAGAATCTCTACACCCGAGGACTTTCAACTAGCCAAATATGGTACAATTACATCAATTCATGCTCAAAGAAGGGAGATTATCCTATTAATTCAACAATTTCAACATTCTTGAAGGATTCCCAAAAATCAATCCCGGGCCCGCACGCTCGAATTCCGAAAACTCTCAAAGGAATCACTCTCCCATATCCTAAGGATAATTAATATGTGATTTCTACGTTAATTCATATCCACAATTGAGCAATTCACCCATTTCCCCCAAGAACCCTAATTTACTACCCAATTCATGATTTTGTTCCCTAATTTAATAGTTAGTTTAATTAGTAATCTAAGCATTTAACCAAGATCATGGTAGAATTTACTTACCTCAAGTACTATGTTAAATGGCCCTCTTGAAAGCTCTAAGACACCCCAATGAAGAAGAAGAAGTTCGGGAAAATGACTTGAATCCCGCTATAAAAATGCACTGCCCAGCTGCCCCTTCATCGCGATCGCGACAAGGGGTCGCGATCGCGAAGGACAAATGGCCCAGGCCCCTGAGGCCCTTCTATGCGAACGCGGAAAGGGACCCGCGAGCGTGAAGGCCAACTGGCTAGACCTCCGCAAACTCGGTGGATATGGTGCGAACGCGAAGAGTAAACGGGCCTGCTCCCGTCCTACCACTATGTGAACGCGGAGGCCGGGTGCGATCGCGAAGGTCAGGGATCCAAACCATCGCGAACGCGGAGAGGAGGGTGTGATCGCGAAGGTCAGTGGCCCAACCCATCGCGAACTCATAGAGCATTCAGCCGCCCATCCCAACTCCTTCTTCGCGAACGTGGCCCGCCTTCCACGATCGCGAAGAAGGAAACCAGACAGAGAAATTTTTGGTTTCTTGAATTTAACTCCCGGGGGTCCAAAACTCACTCGAGCCCCTCGGGACCCCGTCCAAAGGCACTGGAAAGTTTGTATTCGTGATACGGACTCGCTCGAATTTCCGGAACGTGAAAAACAACAACAAAACTCAGAATTTGACCCTAAAACCAAATTGATTCAAACTTAAGAACTCCAAGTTCTTGATCTCTATAACGATTTGCCGGACCGACCTATACTACTCAGAATGACTTTAAATTTTGCAGGCAAGTCATAAATGACATAACAGAACTATTCCCGATCTCGGAATTCCATTCGGACTTCAATAGCATAAAATCACGTTCCAATCCAAATTTCAAACGTAAGAAAATCCTGATTTCCATATTGGGCGCCGAAATGCTCCCGGGTCATCGAAAACTCGTTCCGGTCATACGCCCAAGTCTGAAATCATCATACGAAGCTATTGGAGCTGTCGGAACTCGATTCCGAGGTTGTTTGCTCAAAATGTTGACCAAAGTCAAACTTGGTCAAAAAGGCCAACCTTAAGGAACCAAGTGCTCCTATAACACCCTAAACACTTCCAAATCCCGAACTACCCGTCCCCGCAAGTCATAAATTACGAGAATTTGCTATGGGATGTTTCATTTAAGGGAACGGGGGCCTAATACGCAAAACGGCCGGTCGGGTCGTTACATGTAAGTACTCGCCACAGAATGAAATGTGCTGATTTAGTCAGCCTATCCACAATAACCCAAACTGCGTCAAATTTCCTCTGAGTCACTGGGAGTCTAACGACGAAGTCCATGGTGATACGCTCCCACTTCCACTCAGGAATCTCTATTTGCTGAAGCAGACCACCGGGTCTCTGATGCTCATATTTTACCTGCTGACAATTTACGCAACGAGCCACATACGCAACAATGTCCTTTTTCATCCTTCTCCACCAATAATGCTGCCTCAAGTGCTGGTACATTTTGGCTGCACCTGGGTGTATGGAGTACTTAGAACTGTGAGCCTCGAGGATCAACTCACGAAGGTCATCAACATTTGGCACACATATGCGACCCTGCATCCTCAAAACACCGTCATCTCTGACTCTAACCTCCTTCCACCGTGTCGAACTATGTCCCTAAGGACCATCAAATGTGGGTCATCATCCTACCGATCCCTGATACGCTCAAATAAAGACGACCAAGCAATTGTACAAACTAGAACACTGCTGGGAGAAATATCCAACCTCACGAACTGATTAGCCAAAGTCTGAATGTATGAAGCCAACGGTCTCTCACCGACTGGAATACATGTAAGGCTGCCTATACTCGCCGACTTCCTACTTAATGCATCGGCCACCACATTGTCCTTCCCTGGATGATATAATACAGTGACATCGTAATCCTTCAATAACTCTAACCATATTCTCTTTCTCAAATTAAGATCCTTTTGCTTGAATAAGTATTGGAGACTGCGATCGTCGGTGAAAATCTCACACGGCACACCATAGAGATAGTGCCTCCAAATCTTTAATGCATGAACAATGGGTACCAACTCTAAGTCATGGACAGGATAATTCTCCTTATGAACCTCCAACTGTCGAGACGTATATGCAATCACCTTGCCATCATGCGTTAGTAATGCACCTAATCCAATACGAGATGCACCATAATACACTGTGCACAATCCCGAACCCGTGGGCGACACCAACCCTGGTGCCGTAGCCAAAGCAATCTTGAGCTTCTAAAAGTTCAACCCACACTCGTCTGACCATTTGAATGAAACACCCTTTTGGTTCAATATGATCTTAATAGTTGTTCATAATCAATTAATGAATCACCAAATAACTTCACGTAACAATAATCTCCTTTCAAACCTTCACAATACTGATAATGATGTATGATGCTTGAAGATCTCGTAATTATATACCCGAATTAACGTGTCTCATTTAACGCCGCATGGGCGGGCACCTACCTTGTAGGTTAAAGCTCATAATTATAGCACGAATTTGGAAAATTATGCACAGATAAAAAAATACAATTTTTTTGAATAAACCTAACATGCATGACTCCCTACTAGTACTATAGTACAAATATTAATTTCACAAGGGAGAATTTAAACACAAGAATTTTCATCACAAGGATCTCGTCCTTACATAACTTCCACCGCGGCTCATAGCCTGATTTAAACATATCAAATCATATTAAAATGCGAGGATTTTGCCCTCAGTTCTGAATCACAAGTAATATGCATATCGTGCCACTCAAAATATTCCCTTTTCTTCTTTTAAATATTTTCCGTTAAACAAAATTACAACACGTAATGATAGACATAGCTATCTCCATAGAATTCTCAATACAAGTATTCACATAAGTAGCTTTTAGAGTTATGAAGCTCACCCAAGAGTGGAGCATATTAGGAGGACTTTCCTAGATACTCATAACCGATTCAAGTTAAGGAAATTATCACTTTATAATAACTAGATATTGTTCTTGTAAGGGCACCATTTGATATAACGACCTCAGCCATACCATAGAAAATATATCAACAGGTTGGGTCTCCACCTCTAGGAATATGACCTCCACCTTCGACATTCCGACCCTTTTTTCCCTAGTTGGTCATGTAAGTTGAGTTGTAACTACAATGGGGCACATAACCTGAGTGCTCTGATGAAATATGACTCTCCCAAGTCTAGGACAATTTCTGCCACTAGCCAAAATAAAGTATCAACCTTCCCTGAGTCGTACAAAAGTTTACGATCATAATTGAGTCCTTTAATGAGTCTATGGACTTTCTCTCTGGATATAATAACCGAAGTAGGAGTATGAAGGGCTAACTTATCGAACCTGATGGCATATTCTAACACCGTCATGGGGACCTGACGCAACCGTTCAAACCCTATGCGCCACGCATTATGGAGAGTCCGAGAAACAAACTCTTTCAAAAGCATTTATGAGAGATGGTCCAAGTAGTTGGAGTTGCAATGGCTGGTCGCCCTCTTCGTAGGCTTACAACAAACACCGGCGGCCAATTTCTTCTTTTACTATGTTGACTCAGCACTACTGAGCTACCCCATTTATTCATATACTCTTCGTTATTCTTTTGGGGTAACTCACATACCTATTGACACACAATGATCACAAAAGTAGATCTCTATACAAATAAATCTTGGCACGAACCATATAGTCTAGAAGCTCGTCAACCACTGTACTCCCTCTGGAGCACCCCAAAATCCGAAACTGTGACTTCTACGCTAAGTAGACCTTATGTGGATTTAAAGTTGGTTATATGACTCCTTTGGTACTAAGGTATAAGGTTATTAAAGAGGCGGACATACCGCAAGTCCCAGCTTTATCTCTTGCAAAATGTCAAGCCTTATACATTCCAAGCCAAAACCGATATAACACATGACCCCGCAATCTATTCCTTGACAATGGATTTCCCCACTTGGAACGAAGCCATAGGTCACAATGTCTGCTAATCCACAATGTTAAACTTCACAACTCATATAAATCAACCCCGTTGCTTTCAACTTATTCCCATGTTCTACATCACTTCATAGCAGCGGTGAAGCAAATCATGCGGGACCTCAAAAGATGTACCACTGAAATGGAGTGGAAATAGTTTGGTAAACTTGTCCAACCTCAATAAACGGACTAGTGCATCCTGCAGCGCTGGAGTAGCTATAAATCATTCTGGAATCTGAACTAGTTCAACATGTACCGGCTGAGCTAGAACCTCTACTTCTAGATCCATTTGAGGCTCTACCAAAAATGCTGATGTTCGAGCTCTGGACTGAGCTTGGCCTCTGCCTCTTCCCCTAATCGTAGATGTCATTGGGGCTCCATTTCTTGTCCGGTTGAAGACACATTCTATTTTGTCGAGATTTGCGAGAGGACATGAATAAACGAGTTCAATCATTAGTGATAGAATAAATTCGCACGATAGAGTAGAATAGAAGTGAAATTGTTCCTAACTTCATAGCCTCTGAGAGATAAGTACAGACGTCTCCGTACCAATCCTTCTGACTCTATTAAGCTTGTTCGTGAATTGTGAGACCTAGACAACCTAGTGCTCTGATACCAACTTGTCACGACTCAAATTTCTAACCGTAGGAATCGTGATGGCGCCTAACACCACACTTGCTAGGCAATCCAATATTAGAACTCGATTAGTTATTTTTCTTTGATTAATTACTAAAACACAATAAAACAAATCTAAAGTAAATTAGATCTAATGATTTCCAGCGAATAACATCATAAATAAAATAATGAACTAATAATTAACCCGAGCCACAAACTAATCATATGACTATAAGACTACCCCAGGGTCTGGTATCACAATTCATGAACTTCTAAGAATACTACAAATAATGGGCTGAACGAAAATAATATACCTGGTTTGAGGAAAAAAAACAATCTCTATGAACTAAGAGAAGACTCTAGGGATCTGCGAACGCCGACAGATATACCTCGTGTCTCCGAATGATGGATCACCGCTACTAAAAATCTCTATCGCTGGCCGGTACTTGGATCTGCACAAAAGAGTGCAGAGTGTAGTATCAGGACCCCATGCACTGAGTAAGTGTCGAGCCTAACCTCGACGAAGTAATGACAAGGCTAAGGCGGGGCAATTATAATTTAACCGGTAACAATATATAAAAAAAACAAGAAAAACAATTCTACACAGGCAAGGAAGATAAACTGCAATAATAAATAATATAACTCATTCGCCTATTCCAGGCCTCAGTTGTAACCAAAATCTCACATAGATTTCCAACACTTCCAAAGTTATGACTTTCAAAATAGAAGTAGTACGAAATACAAAAAATAATAGAGTAAAACGGTAAGTTTTCAATCTATACGTTTCAAACCCTTGAGTTCCAAAAACCAGCAAAACATTTTTGAAATCCAGTAAAACATAAGTTTCCACCCTTATCACTATCATTGTTGCGGCGTGCAACCCGATCCCACCTGTCCGCCCTTATCACTATCATTGTTGCGGTGTGCAACCCTCTCCCACCAGACATATCATATCCATTTATTTATTTATAAAAACTTTCACAATTTAGGCTAAGCCTTTCACAACACTTTTATCTCAACAATTGTAAACAGAAAACAGTATAGCTCATAAGTCGTATCCAATATTATTTCATAATGAAACCAACCAGAATATATGTAAATATCGTAACGCTAACATCCAGTTCAACCTTTAAGTACCATAACCAAATCAAGGGAACAACCAAAACTTATAAAACACTTGCAACAATACTTGGCAATAATCTAATGAAAACAAATAGCCATGTAAACCTCAACAATCATAAAACAGTTAAACCGGGAAGCAAATAAATGGGAAACGGAAAAGAGATCATGTTAAACAACCATTTAGTAGTGCATAGGTACTCGTCACCTCACCTATACACTACACACAAGTAATTTCACATAACAATCAAGTTGGGAATTCTTATTCCCTCAAGTCAAGGTTAAACCAAGCACTTACCTTGATCTAACAAGCACTTCACTGCTCTAGCACTTCCTTTCCTTTAGAATTTGTTTTTAATCCGCTCGAATCTAATCACAATTTGTTCAATATTATCAACCATAGCCTAAAGGAATCATCTTTGTTGAAAAATAATGATTTTCCTAAGTTTTCCTATTCAAATTCAAAGATCGACCCCGGACCCGCTTGGTCTAAACTCGAGGTTCAGACCAAAACCCGTTTATCCAATCTCCCCCGAGCCCGGATATACAATTGTTATTGGAATATGACCTCAATTCGAGGTCCAATTCCCCAAAATTTGAAAATTTTAAGTTCTACCCAAAAACTAATTTTTTTCCTAGACGTGACTGGCACCCAACCACCACCACCTGCCAGGAGAACCATACTTTCATACCTTAACCATTAATTTGAAATATTCGATTAATTATAAGTATCCAACTAATCTGATAATTAATTATGAACAATTAGTATCTCAAAATATTAGATTAAAACTCTAGCCCAAATTCTACACTAGACTATGGAGCATCTAAGAGAATTAAAAAAGACCTCATATGAATAAATGATAAAGACTCTTTTGGCAGCGTCCACGAACAATATGGCGGCTCACCTCAATAACCAAATCAACTCTAGCGAACTCGTCAACTGTTAGCTCCATCTTCACCAATAGTATTTGCATAGACATGCAGGTAAGGAGTGAGTTATACGTAAATATAACCCAGTAAGATCCTCGACCCGCCACTTTAAATACCTCTGAAACAAGTGATAGAAAATACAAATACACCACGACACGAATGATATAGTAAATATGATAATTATACAATAACTCAATAAATGTGTATCACCAGAGTTCTTAAGAATTAACCAACAAGAGTACATATCATAATTGCAGTGAAAGAAATTACCAACATATCTACGAGTCCACAAAGGCACCACAATGCCTCAAATATATCAAAAAGCATACACAATGCTCGGGTGATGTACAAAGGCATACATAATGCCCCAACATCATGGCGCACAACCGTATCAAACTCAACATCATGGCGCACAACCGTATCAAACTCAACATCATGGCGCACAGCCGTATCAAACTCAATATCATGGCGCACAGCCGTATCAAACTTAATATCATGGCGCACAGTCATATTAAACTCAACATCATGGCGCACAACCGTATCAAACTATCAAACAATTTATAAAATAATATTTTTTTTAGTACTTTAATTAAAATAATATATTTGCGGCTGGTCTAAGACCACCGATTCTTCCAAGCACACGCTTGTCCCAACACATGGACCAGGCAGAGAAAACACATTTTAAAACGGATTTTAGAAAAGCAAGTACCAAAGCTTAAAGTCTCACTTACCTCGAAACCATAAGTTTTCCAGTCTTGTAACGACAAAAATACCAACTGACCACCTCCAACTGCCTCAATCTCAAAGCAGTAGCTCCATTTCACTTCTTCAAGTTCTATTGAGTATTCAAAACCTAATAACCTTGAAAGAAACAAAACTGAGAATTTCCGGTTTGTGACTCAAGTGATCTCGACCTCCATATCAGTCCTAATGTTTTATTCATGTTGCCACAAACGTCCAAGATATATCATAGGGGTTGTTGTAGCATTTTAATACAAAGGATTAGGAATATCCATGGAGGGATTTAGAATTATATATATATATATATATATATATATANTTTAAAATCGGGTGTTAGAAAAGCAAGTATCAAATCTTAAAGTCTCACTTACCTCGAAACCATAAGTTTTCCAGTCTTGTAACGACAAAAACACCAACTGAAATCCTACAACTGCCTCAATCTCAAAGCATTAGCTCCATTTCACTTGTTCAAGTTCTATTGAGTATTCAAAACCTTATAATATTGAAAGAAACATAAGTGAGAATTTTCAGTTTGTGCCTCAAGTGATCTCGACCTCCATGTCAGTCCTAATATTGTATTCATGTTGCCACAAACGTCCAAGATATATCATAGGGGTTGTTGTAGCATTTCAATACAAAGGATTAGGAATATCCATGGAGGGATTTAGAATTTTATATATATATATATTCTCAAATATATAAGACCCTTAAAGGTCACTGTCCAAAAATGCAAATGTTTGGCTCCATGAATTCACCTGTAAAGCCAAAATAAAATAATCGCTTCTGAGTACTCTTTCCTCTGCAATTGTAAAGGCAACAAATATTTGATGTAATCTGATCTCCTCGTAATGACCAAGTAAAGCTATGCTTAATCTTCTAAAATATTACTTAGGTCCACCTCATTCGCCATTTTAAACAAGCACTGTTTAGTTTTAAAGTGTTAAATGTTTACTAATCTCTTTAACCCCCATCACTTAGGATTAATTAAATAATCTATACCGCTTGAGACTATCACCTAATAAAGACTTATTACACTTAATGTAACTCAATGAATAAGTGGGTAATAGTATAAATTACTTCATAATAAATAAATTAAAAAAAATTATATTTTAAATACGCATATTACCAATAGCAGTAATCATGGAGTATAATTTACTAACAAATACCTTCTTCACGGTTTCTTAAATTCCAACATTTGCCGAGGGTGCTTCTTGTTGAATTGCTCGACAAACAAAGTAATACACTCTGTAATTCTTTAACCCTTCAAATAATGATTGCAAGAATAATATAAATATATTACCAATACTTCATATTCTCCTGCCGTCGTCGCAAATTTCAGAAGGCCACTCATCTATATGCTTATCTTTTCTTAAATAAACTAAGTACATATATTTCTTTTACTCTTTACCCTAAATATATCATGTAGCCAGTAATAAATGGTAGGGTCTGGCCCACTTATAAACTTTGTAAATTATTTAAAGTCTTTTAAATGGATAACTAATTATGTATGTATAAATTTAGCCCACTAGGCTTTTAAATAAATACTCAATCTCTTAGGCGTTGGTACTTAATAACTCTCTCTTTATTAAAAGAATATAGGGTTATTACATTTTAACCATGAAAACTCTAAAATTTTTGTTATAATCTTGTTAAAAGTTGTTAGTAATTGAAAGAAATTAGTTAGAGATCACTTAACAATGGTTTGGAGAAGTTTGGGTCTTTGAAAAATCGCTTATGAAGGTTTAGGGTTTTAGAAAATTGAAAGGAAGTGAAAATCCCATCAAAAAGCTGATATAACAGGCTGCGAGTTTCGCATTTGCGAACTGGAGTTCGCATTTGCGAACCTAGGCTTTCCGGAGAGATATCGCAAATGCGAACATGACCTCACATTTGCGAACAGGGCCTTTTGCATTTGCGACCCATGACCTCGCAATTGAGAGATCTGAGGTTGTCCAAATGCGAAGCCCGACCTCGCATTTGCGAGATCTGAGGCATGCACACCAGATGTTCAGTTGTTGGGGTATTTTTCTAAGTCTAGACACTCTGTAGCCTACCCGAAACTCACTCGAGCCTTCGTGGCTCCAAACCAAACATGCACACAAGTATAAAAATATCATACGGACTTGTTCGTGCGATCAAATCATCAAAATAACATCAAAATCTACAGATTTAGCCTCAAAACTCAAGATTTCCTCAAGAACACTCAAATTCTTAACTTTTCAACCAGATGTCCGAATTACATCAAATCAACTCTGATTCTCATGAAACTTCACAGATATGACTTACATAACATAACAAACTTGTTACGGGCTCCGGAACCAAAATACGGGCCCGGTATCATAGATTTCACATATTATTTTATTTCTTTATTTCTTGAATTAATCAGTAGAACAGTTTTCTTCAAAAATTATTTTCTAAGGCTTGGGAGCTCGGAATTTCGGGCATACGCCCAAGTCCCATATTTTACTGCAGACCTCCCGAGATCGTCGTACACAGATCCGTGTCCGTTTACCAAAAATGTTGACCAAAGTCAACTAAATCCAAATTTTAACTGTAGAAATTACTATTTTTCATATTTTCACATAAAAGCTTTCCGGTTTCACGCCCAGACTGCGCACACACATCGAGGTAATTAGAATTAGTTTTTTTAGGGCTAGTAAGCCTAGAATTAAGTCTGTTTTCATAAAATGACCCTTTGGGTCATCACATGTTATTTTTGTGTTTTGATCGCGTGAACGAGTTCGTATGATATTTAATATTTTTGTGAAAGTTTGGTTTTGATCCCCGAGGGCTTGGATGAGTTTCAGACATGTTTTAGAATGTTTTGAACTAAAAAAATAATCTGGTGTAGCACTTGCCAACACCAGGGTCGCAATTGCGACCTTAGAAGGGGATCACAATCGCAATTGCGATGCCTGAGTTGCATTTTCGATGTTGACTTAGGGCTTGGCTATGTTCGCATTTGTGACAACTTTGTCACTTTTGCGAGGGGAACAAGGTTCGCATTTTCGAACCCATTTCGCATTTGCGAGAAATTCCCTAAGCCTGTAAGTGCGCAATTGCTAGATTTTCTTCGCAATTACTAACCCCCGTCACAATTGCGACAACTGCAACTGAACAAAAGCTTAGAAAAGTCGGGATTTAGTCTCATTTCTCTCATTTTAGAACCCTAGACTCGGTAGGATGCGATTTCGAGAGGTGATTTTCATCTACAAATATTGGGTAAGTGATTCTAATAAATTTCAACTATATTTCGTGATTATATGTTTTAACATCAAATTTATGTTAATCGAAGAGGAAAATTTGGGGGGGGGGGGGGGGGGGAAAAAAACGTTTTGGAAAAAAAA